>NW_004624844.1:5983198-6029045 GCF_000247695.1 Heterocephalus glaber | reverse complement strand
CATACTCTTAAGTGAAATAAATAGGACACACATGTGTAAATACCAAATAGTTTCTCTGGTGTGAGAAACTGAAAGTGTAAATAAGGATCAAAATGTATAATAGACAATTTGAAATAGGAAGAAAAGAGGCAAAAGGGAAAGGGAAGTTGGAGGGGTAGGAGAAAGAACAGAGGGGAATGGAATTAACATGAGAAAAGGAAAAAATGGAAACAAAATCTTTGTAAATAGGGAGGAGTGGAGGGGTTGAAGGGAGGGCAGGGAAATGGGGAAAAAATAAGAATCAAGATATATTATGTAAAGGTACAAATTTCCAATCATGAATGTCATTATATTGTATACCTAAAGTGTACCAATAAAATTAATTTAAAAAGATATTAGGTTGTTTTCCCTTTTAAGAGTTCTCAATATATTTGAATAACACCCCTTCATCAGGTTAGTGGTTTTTTCCCCAAATATTTTCCTCATTTTGTGGCTTGTCTTAGTCTTCTAATGTTATGGAAAACAGCTATAGTTTTCATGATAATTAAATCTAGTTTGTCAATGGTTTCTTTCTTAGATTGTGCTTTTAGTATTTTAGGTAAAGCATCATCTTTATATCCAAGATCATCTAGGTTTTTGTCTTATTATATTGTATAGAACTTTTGAAGTTTTGCACTTTACATTTATTTGTATGTTTCATTTTGAATTTATTTTTGTGAAGAGTATAAGGGCTGTCTAGATACATTTTCTTATAGTTGGTTGTCCAGTTATCCCCGCATCATAAATTGAACGGACTATTTTTGCAGTACAGTGTTGTCTTTGCTTTTTCATCAAAGGTCAGTTAACTATGTTTGTGTGGTTTATTTGGGCTCTCTGTCATGTTCCATAGTTCTATGTGTCTATTATTTTGCCAATCCACACTCTCCTGACTACTGCAATTTTATAGTAAATCTTGACCAGGTAGTGTCAGTCCTCCAATATTGTTCTTTTTCTTCAATTCTGAGTTGACTGTTCTGAGTCTTTTGCCTCCCCATACAAACTTTAGAGTTAATTTGCCAATATCTACAAAATAATCAACAGGATTTTTAACATTTTTATTTGTACATTTTTGTAGTATATAATGATTACATTCATCACAGGGAATTGATACATGTACATAACACATCTTAATTTTTTTTCCACCTCCTTTCTTTTCTGGTCCCTTTACCTTTTGCAAATGATTGATCTCCTTGTTTCCAGCTATTGATCACTTATTTCTTTGGTTGCATTGAACCTACAGATCAAATTGGAAATAACTAATGCCTTGATAATATTGAATCTGCCTCTCTGTGAACATGAAACATCTCTCCATTTATTTGTTACTTTCTGTATCTTAATCCAGTATGGTTTTCTTCAAATAAATCCAATAAGTATTTTTTATATACAAAGTGTGATTATAACTTAGATTTATATCTAAGTATTTTATTGGGGATGAGTTAATACAAGCATGAATTATGTGTTTTTAATGTCAAATTCCATTTGTTCATTGCTAATTAATAGGAAAGTGACTGAATTTTGTATTTTAACCTTGACTCACACAAATTTGTCATAGTTATTTATTAGTTCCAGGACATTTTGTCTATTGTTAAATATAATATACATAGATGATCATTTTAAAGAACACTTTACCATGCTCTAGGCCCTCAATATTTTCTCCTATATTTTTTGCTCTTGTTTTACTTTAAATTCTGTAATCCATCTTTCATTTAATTTCTGCATGAACTATGAAGCATAGATTGATTCAAACTTTTGCCTTGTGATATCCAATTGCTTCATTACTATTTGTTAAAAAAGTAACCACTTCTTCATTGAATTACACTCTCACTCCAGTTAAAAATCAATTGGTTGTAAGTGTAGTTGTTTAGGTCTCTTTTTGGGATATTCTTTTGTGTTTATTTTTACATCGATCTTTTTAAACATTAAAATGTCTTAAATATAATTTCTACACACTGTATTTAAATTCTGAAGGCTAAGTTTTTTCCACTGTATTCTTCTACATATGTTTAACTGTTCCAATTCATTTGCCTTTCCATATACATTTTAGGGTGAGGCTGTCAATATCTAAAATATATGGTAGGATTTTGATGGGAATTTCTATGAACCTTCAAGAATGCACACACACACACATACACACACACACACACACAAGTTTGCTGCATAAATTTCAGTGGATTTAAATGATAGATGATTGGAATCAAGAATATGACACTCAACACATAGGACTTCAGAGAATCATGTAAGCGGGTCCGTTTTTTTCCTGCATGTGACATATACACATGAGCCTTTTGGAATCAAATGCCAAATCAAAATGCAAGAACACTGGGAAGACACTTAACCATGACTGAATATTTGGCTGAAAATGAGTGTGTTTTAATCTGTAAGTGATTAGAATGCCAATAATAAATTTTAGTGACTAATAAATAAATGTTTAAGCATACAGAATGCATTTTTAGTGAAAGAAGCAGCAGGAGATGATATAGTTAATACTTGGGAGACAAAAAGATTTTAGGTAGACGGTCTGAGACCTGAAAGTTGAAAACAGAAGAAAAGAGAAGGGTCTGATGTAGGACAAGCTCGACTGTCTGAAGATTTAAAAATTCAGTGTGATTGAAATATAATTTAAAAATGAAAAAGTTACAAGATAAAAAGTTTGGAGTGTTGGAAAGAGCCAGTTGAAAATTCTAGGATAATCACTATGACAGTAATGATAAGGGTATGGATGAAGTTTCTTGAATATAATGGATGTAATTGTACTGTCTTTAAAGGTGATAATGAATGCCTTAGCCACTTTGCTGCTGCTGAGATAAAATAATAAACACTCACAAGTTAAAGAGTTTATTTGATGTTACAGTTTCAGTGAGCTCAGTTCCTGGTCACTGACTTAGAGGCAGAAATGGCATGACGAAGGGGTTTGGGTTAGAAAAACTCACACCGTGTTGACCAGGAAGCAGCGAGAGTGGGGAGGAGTCAGGGACAAGAGTACAGTCTTCCTGCATACAACGCCAGTGATCGCCTCTTCTGACCAGATCCCAGAACAGTCTTCTCTGAACTCGTCAATGGACTAATCTACTAATGAATATGATCCTGTCACCTTTCACAAGTCCATGTCCAAACAAGAGACTTTCAGAGAATGTTTCATATCTAAACCTTAGCAATCACTTGGGATATACATATATAAAGTTTCAATATTGATATTAATAAAAAAACTATCTTTTCTTGTTTTATAAAGACATATTCTTGGAAATGGATGTTGAATTTTTCCTTAGTTATTGAGAATCTATGTTGGAGATTTGACTTATCCTTCCCTTTGATTTACCAATTAATATATGACCTTACATATAAATTCAAAAACATGTATACGTATGTGTTCCCTTCTAAATGTGTATATACATACTTATACACATTCATTACATACATAGTATATGTGTCTATAATGGATAGATAGAGTCCTACATTTCAGTCAAACAATATATTAGGAATATATTTACCTAACTTCACATTCCTAGAAATCTCAGTTGTGACCTTTTATAGAAGGGTATTTCTTATTTTCAACTTCTAAATCATTATGCATAAATGTCACAATATCAATTGTTTTTATGAGCTTATTCTCTCTTATTTCAATATTCCCTGGTATTTTCCAGCCTTTTTATGTTATAAAATGCTACTACAGTTACAAAATATCATTGCGGATTTTAATTTTTCTTTACTGGTTTATGTTGTAAACCAGTTCCTTAGCTTAAGATACTTTTTCCTTCTCTTTGGTGCCCAATACATTCACGGCTTTCTATAAATGATAAATAACTTGGGCAAAGCTACTCAACATCCTTAATGACTGTGTGGATGTCCCTCAAGAGATACATTATATCTTCCCATGACAGTGAGGGAAAGTAATATGCAATTAATCCTAATGTTATTTTAAGATTTTATTGATGACTATTTAGAGACATTGTCTTTTCCTACTAAAAGTATTTCTATAAAAACATAACTAAGGATTTACCAAGAATAATCTTACAAACATATTTTAATTCTTCTACTATGCACAATTACGTTCCAAAAATCAGATTGAACATGTCTTTTATAACTTTCTTTCTAAGAGGGAAGCTCAACTTCTACCAGATGGGTTATATACCATTGGCCATTGCTATCTTTTGAGTGACTGGAAACTTCCTAGATCTCTGAGAGGCCACCATGGCCTAACACATGGTGTGAATATGAGGGCCAAGAAGTGGAGGTTCTCACATGAGACTGGAATTAAAATACCTTTAGCATTCTGGAAAGAAAAGTTTAACAGTAGACAATACAGGCTCATGCACACAAGTAATCTGTAAAAAGCAGATAAATGTTTTCTCTCTTATGTAATGAGAATTTCATCTAACCCTAGATTTATTCCAAGAAAAAAAGTCTTGCCTATAGAAACATTACTGCTACCCACTATGCCATAGCAAAAATTCTGGCTTAAATAATGTACCATATCGAAGACACAGCCAATGAGGAAAAACTGGGTGAAGGATACCAAGACTTCTCTGTACTCTTTCTAAATTCCATCTAAATGTATACTTATTTCAAAATTAAAATTAAAATAAATATTCTTCTATATCACTATGTATATACAGATTATTACTGGAAAATATTACTTGCATATCTTTCTTTATGACTCATGCTGAATTGTCTATAAAAAGTACCATTATTTTTACTTTAAATTTTTCTTTTAATTAAACCTTAGGAAAATTTCACACTCAGCCACCTCATCTTGGACAAAGGAGCCAAACATCCTTAGGAGCCAAACATCTTCACTCTTTAATAAATGGTGCTGGAAAAATTGGGTTTCAACTTGTCAAAGATTAAAACTAGACCTATATCTCTCACCATGCACTAAACTAAAATCAAAATGGATTAAAGATCTAAATATTAAAACAGAAACACTGAACCGGCTGAAACAAAGGTTAGGTAGAACTCTTGAAGACACTGGTGTGGGGAAAGATTTTATGAACAAAACCTCAGCTGCCTGTGAACTAGCACAGTCAACAAGTGGGATCTCTTCTTATTAAAAAGCTTCTGCACATCAAGAGAAACCACCAACAGTGTGAAGAGACAATCCACAATGTGGGAAAAAATCTTCACTGGCTGTTCCTCAGACAAAGGTCTACTAACTCGAATCTATAAAGAACTTAAAAAAATGAGACCTTGCACATTTAAAGACCCAATCCAAAAATGGGCATCAGAAATGAACAGACATTTCTCAGATAAAGAATTAGAAAAGAATGGCTGCTATCATGATATCAACCAACAACAAATGCTGGTGGGGCTGTGGGGAAAGAGGAACTCTGGTCCACTGCTGGTGGGAGTGTAGACTGGTGCAACTACTGTGGAAATCAGTGTGATATGCCTCAAAGAACTAGGAGTAGAAGTCCCATTTGACCCTGCTGTGTATTTTCCTCAAAGAATTAAAAGAATCATACCACAGTGATATATGTGCACCCATGTTCATAGCAGCACAATTTGTAATAGCTAAAACTTGGAAGCAGCCCAATTGCCCATGAACTGGAGACTGGATAAAGAAAATGCATTTTTTAAAAAATAAAATGGAGTACTGCTCAGCCATAAAAAATGAGAAATTAGAGACATTTATTGCTAAATGGGTGCACATTGAGGCAATACTCAAGTGAAATAAATAGGACATACATGTATAAATGCCGAATAGTTTCTCTAGTGTGAGGACTGAAAGTGTAAATAAGGAATAAAAGGTATAATAGGTAATGTGAAATAGGAAGAAAAGGGGCAAAGGGAGAAGTGGGAGGGGAAGGGGAAAGGACAGAATGGAATGGAATTAATATGAGAAAATGAAAAAATGGAAGTGAAGTCTTTGTAAAATAGGGACGGATGGAGGGGTTGAAGGGAGAAAAATTTGAATTGTGTTATTTATTCATACATATAAAGGTATAGGGTAATTCATTTTTGAAAGGAGAAACTAAAACATTATTTATCTTCAAAGTCTTGAAATGTTCCTCTCAAAGTAATTTTACTAAATCCAGTATGGATCCCATAATCTACAAAACTCATGAGGTGTTTCTATTATTATTTAATATCTTTATTATGATTCTAAAACAGTGTTAATATGGAACTAATTCATTAACTAATTGTTAACATTTTTGCTTCTTACATATTCCCCATATTATCAATCTATTTCATAAATGTTCCAAAGTTATCTTTTAGGTAAACTTCAGATTATTCCTCATATATTACTATATATAACAATAGATATAAACATGTGTGTACATGTATGCATATATATATATATATTCATTGTACATGAATATACATTGTGTACATTGTAAAACTTTGGAATGCAAAGCATGCATATGTTTAGAACAACGTCCAAACAACACTGTTCAGTTTACTTCCTGGTTTGCAAAATATGGTCAGTGATGAAACACAATTAGTAATACTACATAAATTTCTTTTAGCCTAACATAGGACTTTTTAAATTCTAAAAATGCCTTATTAGATGATGAATTTAACTAGTGTGAAAATTACGACAACCAATTCATCTTTTTCCTCTAATAAAATAACCAATTAACACTTTTAATTTTGCTGCCTTGTTAAATGTAGTAGTAGCCAAACATAAAATGTTCATGAAAAAATACTTAAAATAAGATGAGGACTACTAGCTAGTCATAGTTACATGGTGTTTCACATTAATACTTGCTTTTCAAATATTTTCAATTTTTTTATATTTAGCTTTTCTTGGTTTTTTTTTTTTTGGTACTGGGGATTGAACTCAGGTCCTTGTGCTTGTGAGGCAGGCGGTAGAACCACTGAGCTAAATCCCTGGCCCCTATATTTGCCTTTTGAAAAATCATATTTTGAACACATGCCCTGAATTTGGAGAATATTTTATCAAAACAGCACACTTGTAGGGCTAGTGTTAGAGTGCTTGGCTACCACACATTAGTTCCTAGGTTTGAACCAGCACCAAACACACACACACACACACACACACACACACACAGAGACAGAGAAACAGAAACTAAAATAAGAAAATATTTTAATAACACACAGGATATTTTTGGACTTACTTTTTGCAAGATCTAAAACTATTGCTGCAGGCCATTTACTTACTTTGGAAAATGAATAATACAGCACTATCTAGCACCCATGATTTCCATCAGATACAGAAAGTATTGATGATGAAGTCATTGTTAACAAGATCCCTCCTTGGATGTGGTAATTTATAGTGTTTGTGCTGATATTAAATAAGATAAATATGATATTGCATTTTGTTTTTATTATATGATGAAATTTTCAGATGTTTAGTAGTTATGATCTCTTCTTGTTCTCCTAATATAGTTTAAAAAACCTCTAGAAATAAAAATACAAAATTGGAATCAAGTTAAATATAGAAAAAAATCCCTTGTAATAAATTACCTTCTTTACTGAACTTTTATAATGGTTGAATAGAGAATAAAGCTAATAGAATAAAATTGGAGCCACTAAATCTATAATATTTCAATGGCAAATGTAATAATTAGAAGAAACTTTAATGTAAAGTTTATTACTAGGAAGACTTTTTATTTTCAGAACTGTAATACACCCATTTAAAATAAGACTTAAAAACATCAAATGACTGACAGAGTAATTATGAAAAATGTTGTTATATTTGAATGCATATATTACACTGCAGGTGTGAATTTCAGACTACCCTGGCATCATTAAAATGACACTGCTGCACTGATGTCAATCAGAAAGGCTATTTAACTTGAGAAAAAAAGGTTTGGGAATGTCCAAAGAATAGTACAAAGCTATAAAGTGCTATCATGTTTCCTCTTTTTGAACAAAAGTGGTTTCAAGGTGTCCAGCATACTTACCAATTATGTTATGTTTTGTTCTCATTTGTAGCATCAGTCTGTCCAAGATTTACTATGACATGATACTATCTGTTTATAGACTAGTTGGCAATCTCCCTCTGATCAGTCATACAGAGCACTGTGGTTTCCGAAGAGAGGAGAGAAGCAGAAGTGTGTTTTAATCAACCAGTGCTATAAACTTTTATGACGTTGAAACATTTTCCATACAGAGTATATTGTGTTTATTGTGTTTATCTTAATCTAACAGAACCTGCATGCAACTTTTTCTTGGTCAAAGTTTTTCTTTCTTTTTAAAGTTGTCATTGTGTCCTTTGCTGATCTCGCACACTGTTTTTCCTACAGAATAGCCTTTTAATTGATTCTAATGTCTTAGAATAGGCTTATTTCTCAGGTCAAGATAACAGTTATAATCCCCCTTGCATATTAGGTTTCACATGCATTTTTTTACATCTAAATTATATTTAAAAATCTGAGGAGTTGAGTTAAAATTCACTTAAATCAGAAAGACAATTACTAGGAAGTTTTATTCTATGTTTCTATCTTTAACTTCTTGGTAACAAAATTTACTAAAAATTGGAGTTTTTCTCCCTGTGAATCACTTGTCATTTGTCAGAATCAAGAGAGAGAGAGGCAAACATAATGAGAGCTGCCATCTTGTGTAATGTGGGACCTGTCACTATCAGTTATCCCATACTGGAGGCTGATCAGATCCCAATCCCTTCACTAAGGGTATGGTGGCAGGATAACGAAAGACAAGACAAGTTCTCAATGCATAAATGGGGTCCCAGGACAGTCAACGCTCTTATCAGGATAAGACTCTGTCTCCTGGAGCTTGCCACCATTTATTAAACACACAGTTTCCTGAGGACGGGTGCAGGGAGCAGTGGAGTGGAGAGCAGGGTCCAAGCAACAAGGGAACAAGACATTGTAGCAAGAACAGCTCGTAGATTAATGGGAAATTTGTTTCTTCCCATGGATTAATTTCTGTACTTTAATATTTTATATTTTTATTTTTATGTTATCTGTTTACTTTTATTTCCTTTCTGTTTCTGTCATGCTGCCTTTAGCTGCGCTATAGTCTTGCCATCCAAACCATCACAGCATCACGGATTATTGGACCTCTGCTGTGGCTAGTGGTGTGAGGACTTGTACTTTTCCCACACACCAATTGCTGGCTCTTCAGGAAGCCATTGTGGACTAATTCACAGAACCCAATAGCTCACTCAGGATGGTTTACATCAATCCACTCTCTCCCTTTCCCTTTAGTCTCTCACTTTCACATCCTGCTTATTGGCCATTTAGGAAAATGTGAGGACCAGACTCTTCCTAATCATCCTTTCTTTCAAAGCATTCTGGTTCTTCCATTCCTTCCTATGAAATTAGCCTGTATTTCCTCCATTTTTATTTCTTCTTCCACTCAATGTATTCATTTTTGACTCATCTGAAGTAATTGTTTCTGAATCACTATTTGTTTTGATGTGTGTAAGATATTTTATTTTAACTGAGATTTAATACAAAAATAAGTTGGAAATAAGAACTTGGTCTATATGAAGAGACTAGTGGTTTTTCTATGAGAAGAGATTTGCTGGGCACCATGGAGCAAGATTCAAAATGGGACTAATGATACTTGCAATGTTCCAGGAGGGAGCAATGGTGCTTTGACTTTGAAAAAGCATGGACAGGATTTGCTGATACATTGAGGAATAAGAAACAAGGAAACAATTAAAGTTTATTTCTTCTTTTCTCTGTTTTTTAACATGTATGTGGAAACGTCAAACTGACACGAGCAGACATTGAATAGGGAGGAGGCAGTAAAGTATGGATGTTCAGACATTGAATAGGGAGGAGGCAGTAAAGTATGGATGTTCAGGCGGTAAACAAGAATAGACCAAGAAATGGCACTGAATGAGCTCACCAGAAGAGAGGCTGCAATGGGTCTTGTATTCAATCATTAGTATTGTGGAGAAAACCTTTTTCAAGAAAGGAGACAGGATGCAGCCCAGTTAGTATCAGTTAAGGAAACCATAAGAAGAGTTGTGGATGCAGAATATAGGTTTAGACTTACCTTCCCAATAGGTAAAGTTCCTAACACAAATTTTATAACATTGCAGAAATGAAAATCATAAAATGTAGATAATTTTGAATTATGGTAAGTGCTGTTAAGAAAACAATGGAAAATAACTAATGAAAGTTAGAATTTTGTGATGAGAGAAAGCATTAATGATGATATGCCTTTTAAGTAGGCAATGTATTGGACAAAGGGGCACTGACCTGGACCATTCCTTTTCTTGGTGGTGATCCTGGCCACTTTTGTATGTTCCCTGGATAGAGACAACTTTAACCCTGACCAGAGGAAGCATAATTGGGAAGTTGACATACTTTCCCACACGGGCCTTTCATAAATTTAAGCAGGAATCTAAAATTTTATTTTTTCTGACATTTACTAGTATCTTATGGAACTAATAATCTGAGAACACATGCTACTTCCAAATATGTGTAATAGTATGCAAATCTGTAAGATATACAGAGATTATTGGTATGGAATGTTGAATTTCCCATTGTGATTTGAGATTTTAACAGTATATCACACCTTGCCTGTTATGCTCATCCAAATACTTGAGAATGACTATTAAGCAAAGGGCATGAAACCTACTTTTGCCTATGCTGTAATATTTCTTCCCAGACAGGTGTGATAACCAGTTTCATCATTGCCGTGGCCAATCAAGATGTCCCCGACCTCATCTTTCCAGGAGATATTACCAGAAGTTGCCTTGTGCAGTTACATACAATTGTAAAAAGGGTTTTCAGGTAATAATATTTTAACTTATGTATCTTAATTTGCGTAATGATTTTGTGTCTATATTGATATAAGTGTTTGGATCCTGAACATATAAAATCAATCATTAAAAATCTAGTAACTGCCAGTTGTAGTGGTACACACCTGTAACCTCAGGCCTTGAAAAGCCAAGGCAGGATGATCGCCATGAGTTTGAGGCCAGCTGGGGCTACATTATAAGTTCAAGTACAGCCTAGACTGCCTAGTGAGATTCTTTTTCAAAAAAACTTTTAAAGATCTATTAATTTTACTTTCATTTCCTTATCTTTAAATTACCAAGTAGTGCGTGAAAGACACATCCATCTGTGAGCTATGCTGTCATCACTTCCCACATACACATAAAATGAGAAAGACCTTAAAGGAAAAACACAGGAGACAGTCTTCATGATTTGGTAGGTATACATTTTTTTAAAAAATCTTACTGAAACACAAAATCATAAAAAACTGATAGAGTTCATTAAAGTAATTCTTCTATCCATTAAAATACTTAAAGAAAAAAACCATTATGCAAGACACAGAGTAGAAGAAAATATTTGCAAAATACATTTGTGAGTAGGTGTTGGTATTTTCGTACATAAAAATTCTATAAATTAATTTTTAAACATTGAAAAAAGGAAAATAATGTGAAGTGGCACTTCATAGAGAAAAATAAAGCACACATAGGCTGAGGAACTCAGAGGTAGAGTATTTGTCTCACCTGTGTGAGACCTTGGTTCAATCCCCAGCATCAGAAAAGAATAAAAGTAAAAGTAAATTACAGAAAAATGCAATTTTAAAAACAACATTTCAACATTAACAGTCCTCAGGAAATTATATCTTAAAATCCCAATGAGATGCAATGATGCATCTACAAATTTGAATAACATTTAAAAAGGAAAAAAATATGTTGCTTCTGTGGATTAGAGAAAAGACTGAAAGAACAGGAAGTGTCTGTAAATGATAGTATTATTTTATCTCCTAATGGGGATGGGCCTTACACTGATGAATGTGTTTGTCATACTCAGTAAATTTCATTTCCTTGAATAGAACTTTTATATAGAAAAAAGTCCTTAGAACTCCATGATTTACATTTAATCATATCATACTGATATTTGGTGGATTGAGACCAAGATTAATTCAAATTCTAAGATAAATTGGTGGACCAGTAGAGATAGAGATAAACATATGGTCAAACAAATATTAAAAGCAAAACAATATATTAATGATGGAGGGTATACAGTGATTGTGGAAAAGTTCTTTCAACTATTTTATACATTTAAACATTTTCATAATTTAATATTAAAAATAATTCCTGTGCCAGGGATTTAGCTTACTGGTGCCACCGACTGCCTTGCAAGCACAAAGTCCTGAGTTTGATCCCTGATATTGCCCCCCCCAAATAATAATAATAATTCCTCACAAATATTGGTAAAATAGCCACATACCTGTTTATTTAAATTTGTACTTTTAGTTAAAACCACAAGTCTGAATAAATACACAACTTGAAATATACTTAAACCTTCCCATTAATTCCAACAGGAAAATATAACTAGAAAAATGCAAAAATATTCCTGAAATTGATAGTATCTATTAAATATGATTTTTGGCGTTGAAGGTTAAACCCAGTACTCTTGGATGGTTGGTAAGCACTGTACCATCGAGGTACACCTCCATCCTTAGATAAATACTTTTCAATAGCTTTTTAATCATATTTTCTTTTATTGTTTTAAAAATATTCATCCCCATGTTATTTTCTACTTGAATCTCAAAGAAACTGAATAGATATCTAATAGTCCAGGCCTTTATGTCTTATAGTTACCTCTCTATAGAGAAAAATATAATTATTTTACATATTAAACAAATGCTTCCCATATTTTCTAGATTTTTTATTAAAACTATAGATTTGTGGAGTCCTTTTGAGAAAATGTTTATCTCCTAAATATTAAAGTATTTGAAAAAAATCACCAATTCACAAGACAAATTATTTCTACTTTATGAGGGTTGTTTCCAATAACTATGCTTCTAATCAAATGAGTATTTTTTTTTTCCTTTACTGTGCTTTCAGGAGAGACAGAGTGTTGGATCAAATTTCAGAGAGGAACTCAGCCTTCAGGAGCTTGCACTGACTTAAGACACAGATTCGCTAAAGTACAGGAGGTTTGATGTTCTAGCCCTGTGAAGGACACAGTTTGCAGGAATAGAGAATGTGATCTAAAAACAGAAATCTCATTGCCAGAGGAGGGTGGTGCAGCCTATGAAGTTTTCCTAACACAATGTACATGGTAGAGGATTGCAGTATCTTAAACGAAAATTGATATCACTCAGAGTTGAAGCTAGACCCTGGGTGACCAAATGGAAATAAAACTTTGAGAGCTAAAATCATTCTACACAGGAATTAATTCATAAAAGATGAATTTATGGTATTATTAATATCTATGATTAGTTTTAACACTGGGAAACACATTATTTTGGAGGGTTAAGGGTAGATTAAACACATTTTAACATATTAAAAATACACAAAACAGTACAATCCTAAAGAATTAATAAATGAAATAAATGAAATTGATGTGGGAGGACTTAGAATTGATTTCTCTGGTAGCAATTTAATGTAGACCAAATTCTTGTCAGGCAGGAGTAGTTGTGTGTTGTACAAGGCAGAATAAACAATCACTGAAAAGTCTTGAAGGAAATTCTGTTATTTTTTTTTTCTGGGTGTCGAATCCAGGGCCTCACACTTCACCTCTGAGCTATATTCCTAGTCTCTTGAAGTTCTATATTCCAAAAGTAACCCAAAATAAACATAATCAGTTTTGCAGTATATATATTTTTAAGAAATCTATTCTGAAATAAATCTTGGTATTTAAAGTTCATTTAATATAAGTAAGGATAAGGATCCCTTAAATTGTTATTCATAGTCTATGTTCTTCAAAATGTTCCTTTAGGGGAAATGTTTTCTTAATCCTCCTTAGTATGATCTAACAGTCATACTTGATATTTTCACCCCAAAGTCCTGGCTTTAGAATTACATTATCATTTATGTGTCAGTTTAAAGAAAGACAAACAAAATGCTTCACACTGATATTCACTATTTAATAAGATGTTTCGGGTCAACTGATCATGTTTGATTAATTTTTTTGATTATGAGAGGTTTGGGGAAAGCTACATGTTAATCCCCGGACACACAATTTTCAAAATGACTTTGGATTTTGAAAAAATTGTTTTAATGTCAAACCCTTATTATGGGCATTTTATGAGCAAGTTAATAAGAATGTTACAAGAATAAAAATAGCAAATCTGAATCAATTCACCAAATTGGGAAAGCTTGTCAGTGTGTGTGTGCGTGTGTGTGTGTGTGTTTGTGTGTGTGTGTGTGTGTGAATGTAACTGGGTTAGGTTTTATGTCTGAAACTTGTAAATTGGCAGATTTTTATCACCACTGATACCTTTTTCCATTTCACCCAAGAGTAGATGTGGGAGTATTTTCCTTGTTCAATTCCCTACTCCAGAGTTCTTTCCCCAAAATGCTGCTACCTTACTCACACACTAGATCCACTACAACAACATCTCTTGGAAAGGAATACTGAGGTCTAGGCATTGGTGCTCTTAGCTTATTAAGATGTCAGTCAGATGTGCATTCAGAGTTGAGACTTGTGTGACTTTCTAAGGCAAAGTATGATCTTCAGACTTAGGCACAGCTATCACTGGCCAGCTTGCTATCAAGACAGAATCTCAGACTATGCTCCAGTTCTACCAAATCAGAATTTACACATCTATACTCTTCCAAGGTAATGCATTTGCCCACAAATGTTGAGGAACACTCAATACAGTAAGAGCATCTGGGGTATTGCAGAGGAGGGTTTGACCATTTGGTGTAATTAGGTGTAACTGAGCTGAGTGACTTGGTTCCACTAAGTAAGCATGGATACAAGGTGCTGGTTGCTGAGAAGTCCTCTACATACAGCACTCAGAAGGCCTGCTAGTGTCTCTCTGTCTCACAGGACATTTCAACTGCGGATTCTCCTGAGGACATTAAAAACTTGGTTCTTGTCTGGCAGATGCTGATCAAACACACTGGATGCCACCAACATTGTGCATTATGGGCAGATCTTTGAGATGAGCACCATTAGGTCCTCCCGGGTAAGCTGTTTCTTCACAGGCAGCTCTAGTCATTCCAGTGAAGACTGTAGGGTTAGGGTTATGTGACTGTACAAATTCTATCTTGCTTCCTTCTTAACAGAGGCCCATTTAAACATAAAGTCCTTTTACTTCAAAATGATCGATTTTTCTTACAAAAATGATTTGGTTTTCAAACTATTATCTGTATTATAAATTTGAAATATATTTTAGTGTCTAAAAAGAACATTTTCAGTTTTTCATCTGTGTAATCTTTTTATAAGGTTTTGAATAGTCTTTAAAAAACAAGTGCCTCAGATTTAATGCAAAGAGAGAGGGAATAAAGACAACTTTGTGGGCAACTATGGTGAATCTATATATTTAGGAATGATGATGTGGATAGCTTTGGATGGCATGATTTATCATAATCATTTTATATCTGCTCTTTATTTTCACTTGATGCTGTGATATAAATGACTTTATGTTTCTTTTTAACTGTGAGGTACAGTATATTTACTGTTTCAGTATCTGTGAAGGCTTGTAAATTATAATCGAATTTAGATTTGATAGTTAGTAGTATCTACAAACATCACATACATATCTTCAAACACTCACCACTAAAAAGATGTACTCCATAAGACAGTATCTCTGATCTCCAAGAGACTTATTTCATGACCAGGATTCATTAGAGTACATGAGAATGATGAATTTTTTCTCATTAGGATGAAAAGTAGCTCATATAGGCAGACACATAATACAGTATGAGATTATCTAATCTTCTCCAAGCACACCTGTGGCTAAAATTAAGTGAAGCACATAATAATTCTATCTCAGAGTACACATTCAGTGCCAGTAGCATTTAATGATATTTTAAATGAAAATCAACCTTAAGGTGTGAATCCATAAATAATTGTTATGCAAAATAGGATCCAATCATAGGTATATACTCATATTCAATTTCATTTAAATATTCCTACCAGTGGAGGAAAAGGGTCCCTTTCTCCCCACAGCCCCACCAGCATTTGTTATTGGTTGATTTCTTGTTAGCAGCCATTCTTTCTAGGGTGAGGTGGAATCTCAGTGTTGTTTTCAATTGTATCTCGAATGACCAGTGATGTTGGACATTTTTTCATATATCTATTTGCTGTTTATACTTCTTCAGCTGAGAAATGTTTGTTCATTTCAGATGTGCATTTTTGAATTGGGTCTTTAAATTTGGGGGCCCTGAATTTTTTTAAGTTATTTATAGATTCTAGATAGTAGACCTTTGTCTGAGGAACAGGAGGTGAAAAAGTGGGTTGTCTCTGCACACTGTTGGTGGTTTCTCTTGCTGTGCAAAAGCTTTTTAATAAGAAGAGATCCCACTTGTTGATTGTCTGTGCTAGTTCATGGGCAACTGAGGTTTTGTTCATAAAATCTTTTCCTGCACCAATGTCTTCAACAGTTCTACCTAACCTGTTTTCTAGCAGGTTTAGTGTTTCTGTTTTAATATTTAGATTTTTGATCTATTTCAATTTTATTTTAGTGCATGGTGTGAGATATGAGTCTAGTTTTAATCTTTGGCAAGTTGAAATACAGTTTTTTCAGCACCATTTACTAAAGAGGCTATCTTTCTCCAGTGAGGGTGTTTGGCTCCTTTGTCCAAGATGACATGGCTTAATATGTCTGGAGTTGTTTCTGCATCTTCTAATCTGTTCCATAGATCCTTGTTGCTGGTTTTTTTTGTCAGTAGCATGCTATTTTTATCACAGTAGCTTTGTAGTATAGTTTCAAGTTGGGGATTGTGATACTCCCTAAGTTGTCTTTGTTGCTTAGAATTACTTTTCATATTCTCAGTCTCTTCTTATTCCAAATGAATTTTTGGATTTTTTTCTCTAGTTCTGTGAAATATGCTCTTGAAATTTCAATTGGGACTGTGTTGAATCTATATAGCAGTTTTGGAAGTATAGCCATTTTCACTATATTGTTTCTTCCTTCTCTAGAACAAGGAATGTCTTTCCATTTTTTTTTCTTTTTTTCTTTTTCTTTTTTTTTTCCTTCCCCGCAGTACTGGGGATTGAATTCAACACCCTGCACGTGCAAGGTAGGCATGGTGCCACTGAGCTAAATCCCCAGCTGCATCTTTCCATTTGCTGATATCTTCTGCAATCTCTTTTTTCAGAGTGCTGTGGTTTTTAGAGTAGAAGTCTTTTACTTCCTTCATTAGATGATGTAGTTTTGTAGGACTCTTACACACGTCATACTTAGAGATCTAAGTTTCCCTGATGGTGAGATACCACCACAACTTCTCAGTGCTGGAAGTCCAGCTTTGCCAAGATTGACAATTAATTTGATCATCCAACTGTATAGAAATAATAGACAAATAAATATATTATTGAGGTTTTATATATATATGTGTATACACAAGCATATGTGTCTGTATGTACATATATAATGTGCACATTATTAAATACCTATATGGCATTTCTACACATGCTCACATATGTAATGTACTAAGTACTTAAATTCTAGCTCCTTTCCATTTTCATTGCAACCACATACCTTTCTTCCTTTAATTAACATTATGCTTTAGTTATCTACTATAAGTGAGGACATCATGGTAATATGTGTATTTGTTTAAAAAGTTACTTGGTAATAGCAAAGCTGTTTAACCACTTTTTGTTAATACAGCTATAGGTCTATAGCAATTAGCTGTATTTCTATTTGTGTCACAATAATTTATCTACTTGAACATGTTGTACTAGTGGATCACTAGATTTTTGCTTCTAACATTCTATTTCTTTTATTTGTAAATGTTTCTGAAGGAAATATTAAAAACATGTATAGACACTAAAGAATTACTAGAGTAATTGAACACACTCCTGCCTCAGCAACTCTATTTGAATCTTTTTTATATTTGTTGTTTACAACAATTCTGGAGAAAATGTAGATTTTCCCACAGGTTCTTAAAATAGATGAGTTTAAATGAATTCTCAGGAGGAATATATGAGTTGAATAGCAAGAAGTTTTCCTTTTAAAGCCTTCTTAGCATATATTTTCTTGGGGCAATTCAAACAGACTAAACAATTTTGATACAAATAAAGCCACCTAAATTGTAATTTTAAAAGTAGTCTTAAAATAAGTATATCTTCTCTTGAGAAGAATTGGTGTGCATGTACTATGAAAACTCATTTCCAAATGATAATTGGAGCATATTTCTTTTATCTGTGAGGTGACTTTTAATGAGCACAAAGTATGCTATTTTTAAAGAGAAAGGGAAATAAGAAAAACCTAAATTAGTTCAAACATAAATGGCAGAATGAAATACTGGCAAATCAAACTCTCTAGAAAATTTTTCTTCTTGAAAAGTGTATATTAATATAGCTTCTAAAATTAATATTTAAATTTTCTAAAAGATGTAAGATACCTCCTGAAGTATATCATCAAGTGCTCAAACATATTACAAAGCTAAATTATGCAACATTCTTGGATTAAGAAGTTGAAAAGTATGCATCTGTCAGTCTCTCCATCTATGAATCCATCCATCCATCCAATAAACAATTCAAGGAAAAAATGGAGATATGCATCAATAATTAATATTTGTTGCTTTACATTATATATTTGGTCTGGAATACATTTTAGTTCATTTTCATAAAAGGTCTATATTTTAGGTTGATGTTTGCAATTTGCCCTATGAATAATGAATTGTGTTAGCATTGTTTGCTGAAAATGTTACCCTTCTTCCACTGAGTGACTTTTGCACCTTCATCACAAGGTAGTTGAGGAGATAAAATACTCATGTATAGATGTACCCAAATACATATTAAACATATAGAAAAAATCTACTAAACATCAATGACAAATATCTAGAAAAATAAAATAAATGGGAAAGATATTCCATATTCATGAGTTGAAAGACTCAGTATTATTATAATGTCAGTTCTTTTCAACTTGCACAATGGATTCAATATGATCAATCCAAATTCTGGCAAGCTAATTTACAAATGTTGACAAATTGATTCTGAAGTTTATAAAGAAAAAAGTAGGAGAACTAGAATAGCCAAAAAATGCTTGAGAAGAGCATTAATTTAAATTGAAAATTCAAATCTATATAACTTTAAAAAGAAACTCAAACATAGGAGAAAATCTATGAACCACAAACTTGGTAATTATTTTTTGGACACAACACCAAAAATATTCATGAAAGAAGAAAAAACTGATAAGTCAAACTTGGCTAGTATTAAAATTTATCTGAGAAAGACACTGTTAAGAGCATTAATGGGTAAGTCTCAAACATTAGAGAAAATATTTGTGAAACTCATCTTTCAGAAAGGATATATATCCAATATAGATGAATAACTTTTTAAACTCAACAATAAAAAGAAAACATATAAAAATATGCAAAAATTCTGAGCAGATGCATATGAAAGAAGATACATAAGTGGAAATACACATGAAGAGATGGTCAGCATTAATATGCTATTGGGAAAATGAAAAGTTAAATAAAAACCACCTCTCCTTTCACACATGTTATAGTGATTATAATCTACAAAACCAAAAATGTTAATGTGGTTGTAAAGCAACAGAAACTCTTTCATTGTCCAGAAGAATGCAACATCCCAGTATCACTTTAAAAGGCAGTTTGGCAATTTTGTATAAAGCTAAATATAGTCTCACCAGAATTTAGCATTCAGTCTTCTAGGTAATTACTCAACCGATTTGAAAATTTACCTCCAGAGAACAGCTTGCCAACAAATGGTTATAACACCTAGTCTATTTGTACTACCGCAAATTAGAGGCAATTTATGAGGTATGATCAAAATATACTGCAATTGTTTAAATAAAAAAATTAATACAGTAAAACCACATCGACACTAATCACCTTCAAAATGATATAGAGGGAATAGAACGTAACCTTCTAGGTATCTGAAATTCAAGTTCATGTTCTCTAAAATCAAAGAATGAATTCTAGGAACAATAGAGATTAAGAGTAGGAAAAATTTATTGAGAGAAAGATGGCTTCTGTCTAAGAGAGACAGAAGGGGGAATGGAAAGTGGGTTGGGTGGGGACCCCCGTTTCCCAGGGGGGTTTTATGGAGCAAAGCCACAAGGTGAGGTGGGTTCAAGGTAGGACAAAACTATAGTCAAGTAGTAAGATTACAAGTACAGTAATTTAGGTGATATTGATCCCATGGGAAATCACAAGTTGGGACAAAACTATGATTAACCAATAAGATTACAAGTATAGTTGCTTAGATAATATTGATTAAATGGAGATCAAATGGGGAAGAAAATGACATGGCAAGGTAGGCGGAATGAGCAAGGATTTTTGATAAGCTTTGGGTCAAGGATCTTTGCAGGAAGATCTTGGTTCCCACCCAGGTGATTGATGCCTATTTAGAATATCAATCACTGTTATTCATCCCTAGAGGAAATACAAGGGTGTAGTACTTTCTCTTCTTTTACAGGGCTGGCCTTCAGTGAATGTGTCTTGATTCTCTTTTATATTGGCTCCTCCAAGGTTGGCCATGTCTAACTGCCTACAAGATATCTCATTAATTTACCTATCTACAACGAAAACATTTGCTAAATAAAAGATGCCTATCTAAAAAGATTACACACTATATAGACTTTGTAGAAAAGGCAAAAGTCTAGACAAAACTGTACACAGGTTAGTGATTTCCAGGTATTCAGAGGAGAAAGTGTTGAATGGAAGCACAGGGAGATTTTAAATTTAGTGAATCTATTCTGTATGCTGTTACAATGGTGGATTCATATCTATGCATTATTCTCAAATCCTAGGATTTATAAGACAAAAATGGAACCTTAATGTATGCAAATGAATAGAAAATCTTTTAGAAAGTCAAAGAGGTCACAGAATGGAATGCAAAATGTGATAAAAGACATTAATTATGTTACAATGCATAAAAAAATTGAGGATGATGGGGTGTAAGAGGCCTCTGTACATAATTTTAGAAATGAGTGAAGTTGGTAAGTTTAAAAGTAGATGAATAAACCAATTAAAGCAAAATTTTTAAATATGAAAGATTTCTCATCACACATTTAAGAAATTCAGAATAAATTACTTCCATCCTCATAAGAAAAAAAAAACTTGAAAATTTAAATATCAACAACTTTTCTTAGACTCATCACTATCAACCACCTCTTCTCCAAGTTGGAGACATAAGAAAATACTGAGAATGATAGGTTATTAGTGAAGGACCCTTGTTAGCAAGACAGACTCCATATTGCTGCTTGACCCACCTGCCTGCCCTTTAGATGAACTCAGAAGGAGGAAGCTTAGAAACCTCCTCCCCTTAGAGAGTCTCTTAGAAACAACAATTAATCAACTATTGTTTTACAAATGTTCTAACAGCAGGACGTTCTGCTTCTGTAGCTTTTGCTTGCTTTACTAGTTCTATCCCATAGGGGGGCCTAGAAAGTGTCGGCCTCAAAGGTGTATAAAACATGTTTGTCTCCCCCAGTCGAGGCTCCAGTCCGATGCTTTTGTTGCCCAGAACTGTTTTTGCTATTCTAGGTCTCTTGGTTCCAAATGAATTTTAGGAATGTTTTCCCTAGTTCTGTGAGGTATACTATTGGTATTTTGATTGGGATTGTATTAAATCTGTGTACTAATTTTGGGAGTATGGCCATTTTCACTATATTGATTCTTCCTACCAAAGAGCAAGGGATGTCTTTCCATTTTCTGATACCCTCTTCGATCACCTGATCACCTTTTTTGGAATACTGTAGCTTTCAATGTATAGGTCGTTTACTTCCTTTTTTAGATTGATTCTAAAGTATTTCATTTATCTTTGTACTATTGAGAAAGGTGTGGCTTCTCTAGTTTCTCTCTCAGTGGTTTGTTATTTGTGTACAGAAAGAAAGCTAACCTCTTTAATAAATGGTGCTGGAAAAACTGGCTTTCTACATGCTGAAGACTAAAACTGATCCATATCTCTCACCATACACTAAATTAAAATCAAAATGGGTCTAAGATTTAAATATTAAAATTGAAATATTAAATCTCCTGAAAGAGAGAAGAGATAGAACTCTTGAAGTCATGGGTGTAGCCAAAGACTTTATGAACAAAACCCCATCACAAGGGAAATATTACAAAGAATCAACAACTGGGATCTCATCTTATTATAAAGCTTTTGGACAGCAAAAGAAATCACCAATAGAGTGAAGAGACAACCAGACTAAACAATATTGTCTCTTTCCCTGCACTGTCTATCAATACGGTTTCTGGGTAATGACAGGATATTACAACTGACAGTGCTGTAAGTTTCAGATATTATTTAAGAATTTCCATGGGCTGGGGATTTAGCCCAGTGGTTCCGTCGCCTGCCTTGCAAGCGCAAGGACCTGAGTTCAATCCCCAGTACCAAAAAAAAAAAAAAAAGAATCTCCAGGAAAATCCATACTAAGCAGAGGAGACAAAAACAAGGGCAGTAGAGGACATATTAACCTCTGTGCCTTCAACTATAGCAAACAGTAAATTCAGCCTAACATCTAGCAGAGTTGAGCATAAAGCCTAACACTAAAGGCTGATTTACTTGAGTCCTTTATAACTGCCTGTTTAATGGCCACATGATATTTATCTTTCAGCAAAAACATTATAAAATATACAGCTTGAAGAAGCAGAGCAAACATCAGAACTTGACTCATGTTTTGGCATGATCACCATAATTATCAAATGTGGAATTTAAAATAACTGTTATTAACATGCTACATGCTCTAATGGCAAAATTGGACAATATGCAATAATAAATGAGTAGTATAAGCACAGAGATAGGAACTCTAAGCAAAAGAGAAAAGGAAGCACTAGAAACAAAGCAAAAGCTACTTACGAGAGAATAATGCAAATGAAAAAACCAAAGAATCAAAAACTTGAAGAAATGTCAACAAATAGTTTCCAAGGTGAAGAACAAAGATTAAAAAAGAAATCATAACAAGGACAGAACAGTACGCCCATAGTAGTTACCCACAATTTATAATATAGATGCTATGGTAGCATCATAAGGAGAAAATGGGGAGAAAAGAACAGAATAATTATATGAAGTGAAAGGGCTTGAGAATTTTCCAAACTTTGTGAGAGATAAATAACACATGCAGCAAGGTCAGACAGTAGGAGTTAAGGTAGAAGAATGAGCAATAAAATCAGATCTCCACCTGGTGCTATGATTTGTTCCCTAAGGGTTTGTGTTCCACAAGCTCGGTTTCCAAAGCAATGGTCCTGAGTGTTGAATCTACAAAGTGAGGTCATGAGAAATCTGGAGTGCAGTCTGCTCCTGTGGCCAGGTGAAGGTGGGTTTCTTGGAGTGGTTTGGGTCTCACAGGAGCTGATGAGTTCCCGTGGGAGAAGGTTGTTGCAAACTCAGGCTCCTGGCCCCTCTCTGGTCTCTTGCCATGGGAGTTCTCTGTCTTTGCATGAGCTCTCTTCCCCTTCTCTCTCTGCCATGTTGCAATGCCAAAGGGTCTGTGTCAGAAGGCATTACAAAGCAGTTTGGATTTTTCAGCCACAGAATCTTGAACTGAATCAACCTCTTTTCTTCATGACCTACATAGACCCAGATATTTTTATAGCAATAAACACTGGACTAAGAAGGCTAGGTACATCATACTGAAAATGAAGAAAATCAAAGACAAAGTGAAAAATCTTAAAAGAAGCTAATAGGTGTGGGGGAAGACAAACAGAGGAGCAAGAAGAAGAATTGTTTAAAAGTTTTCTTCAGAACTCATGCAAGTGGTGTAAATATTTAAAGTGTTAAAAGCAAAAAGAAGAACAAAAAACAACAAAAAAAATCCTCAAACCAGAATTCTGCAGAATTTAGTGCAGTTTCTCCTCAAAAGTGAAGGAGCAATAAAGACTTTCTCAAACCAACAAAAATTGAGAGAATTCTTTCCCAGTATACCTGTCTTGCAAGAAATGTTTTAAAAAGTTTTTCAGAGATAAGTAAAATGATACAAGTCAGAAACTTGGGTCTATACTAAAAAAGGAAGATTGTTTAAAAATGAATAAATGGAGGTAAAATACAGTATTTTATTTACCCTATTATGATTATTTAACTGAAAATGTGTTTAAAATATTAATGAGAAGAAATACATTAGTGATTTCCTGAAGCATAGGTTAAATGAATGAGGACAGTGTTGCAGAGAATGGGGAAGGCATTGGCAAAATTCTGTTACAATCTCAGGTCTGTGAAGTGGTATTCAGTGTTACTTGTAAGCCGGCATTGGGTAGTTGCAAATGTATTTTGCAAACACAAAGGCAGTGATTTAAAAAGTACAGAATATATTTGCTCTACTAAGCTAAGAGAAAAAATGAATTCATGCAAAAATGCTCCATTAAAACCCGAAGCAGCAGAAAAGAAGTGGAAAAAAAAGAGACAATGAATGCAACACAAAAACACTGAAGACATTAATCCACCTACATCAATGTTCACTTTAAACATCAATGGACTAAATGGATGAGTTAAAAGATAGAAACTAGCCAGGGATGTAGCTCAGCAGGGCCATGCCTGCCTAGCAAGTGCAAGGTCCCCAGTTCATCCCATTTTTAAAAAATTTCTGGCACCTTTACTTGGTAATTATAAATTAATTAAGGGGTGGCATTCATCTGTTTAGTGTATGCTTTTCTGTTACTTTATAGTGTAAGTAATAAAAATTGATCCATTTTAGCACATAGTTTTCCACATCCCGAACTTTAAATAAACATATATTTTAACTCAAATACAAATCATTCATATCCTTACTTTAAAGCTGTTACATGAATAATTTTTCAAAATATGTACACATTATAATGAATTTCTTCTTTTAATGGAAAAAAGAGAACAAATGGGAAAGAAGTTGTTGAGTCTTTCCTAAGTGGATTCTGGCAGAGGAAATTGAGCTCTAGATCTATGTTCAATATTAAATCTTACTTTTCAAGAAAGAGACACTGAGGGCCGGGGATTTAGCTCAGTGCTTTCACCACCTGCTCTGCAAGCACAAGGACCTGAGTTTGATCCCAGGTACCAAAAAAAAAAAAAGAAAAAAGAAAGAAAGAGACACTGAAACATTTAAAACAAGGCCTTGGTTCACTTTTTCAGAGGCCAAAAACTATGAAGAAAATATCTAATAAATGTATCCTAAGACCAAGCTAACAGATGATATTGAAAGCAGAAAAGAGATGCCATTCAAAGGCTAGGAAAGTCATTGGGAAGGTTGCATAGCTTGGTGTGTTGGAGGATTTAATCATTTTAGACCAGCCCCACCCAGAGGATCTGGATTAGAAGAATTGGAAAATGCTGAGGATGTGCTGCGGCTCAAGTCACTCAAAACTTTCAACCGAGTCACTAAAGTAGAAAACAGAACGAAATCAAATGTGTAATACAGTAAATGAACTGCTATCCAAGGAATTAAGCAGAGCTATATATTAATCCATAGATGAAGAAAAGAAATAATGATACTGTAGAACTTAAAAATATTTTTCCCATAGAGATTAGAAGTAACGCAAAACCAAAATTTCATCACCCATCAGTAACAATATAGATCCAGTGTGAAAATAAAGCCATATGTCTCATTAAATGGAATTGTTCTCAGCTATAAAATTTGAATTTACATGCAACATGCTGCATAACTTATATGTCTATTTTTGTTTATAGTTCCCCTGGTTTGAAAAGGTACCCATAAAGTTTGTGTTTCTGTGCTCCAACAGATCTAAAAGCCCCAAAACAAAAACTAATCAAACATCATCTGTCATTTTCTTTTTGACTGAGCATGAAAAGCCACATTGGTAAATATGCTTTGCCTAGTCCCTACAGTGTGGTATTTTTCCATATTTATTTGTTTGTTTATTTTTCAGTATGGGGCATCAAACTCAGGACCCTGTGCTTGACAGGTAGGCACGGTGCCACTGAGGTACATCCCCAGCCCTTCCATCTTTATATACAAAATAAATTTATCTGACTCCCCTCTCCTAAAGACATTGAATGTTTCACTCCTGAGGTAAAAAGCAGAAAGGGAGAGAAGAAAGAAACAGAGAGAAGTGCACATGCGCGTGCACATACACGCGCGCACGCACACACACCACACAAAGAGAGAGGCAGAGAAAGAGGCAGAGAGAGAGAGAGAGAGAGAGAGAGAGAGAGAGAGAGAGAGAGAGAGAGAGTCAGAGCCACAGCCAAAGAGCCACAGCCAAAGCTGGAGCCGAGCCTGAGGCTTAGACAGAGTTTCAGATGTCAAGAAGACTCACTGCTGCCTGTGCTCTGGGGGCTTAGAGAAGTGAGACAACTTCAGCGAGGGCTGGAGAGAGCTGGAGAACTTGAGGAATGGAGCAAGGATAGGTGTGTACATCTGGACCTTACGACCTAGAATTCTCAACCTAGACAGAGTTTGCTAGACTACCTGAAATCACTCGACCTTAAAGGATCCTGCGAACTCAGGAAGCAATTAGTATATGAGATTAGTATATGAAACAGTGCCATATACAATGGAATGAATATTGGAGGCTTTTCTATTCTCTGTATGCCCAGTAATTAGCCTGTAGTTGTTGAAAAACAAATCCAAGAATTATTACTAATAACATTTGAAATGAGTTGCACAAAAAAAGAGTCATAAATCTTTATATTCTGAAAAATTAATTATTTCTAATATTTCCATCTTTTGTAGTAAGATAATAAAAATACAAATGCTCAGAGATACATCTCTACAGAGAAATAAAGCTATGAATATATAGATCTATTATATATGTGTTTGTGCTGATATAATATTTTACGTTGAAGACATTATGATAGATATATTAATATAATGTATATAGAAAAATTTAACAATATCTCCACTCAGGATTAGGATTTTATGAAGTATGTTTTAAATTTTGCAATAAATGTACCATATTTTGTTCTAAATATTAAATAATATTTTAACAAATTTAATTAAAAAAAGCATCATGACTATTCTCATAGTCTTCCTTGAGTGCTACATGAAAATAGGATTCGTGTGTGTGTGTGTGTGATTTCTTCTTTAATGTATTTTCAGTGCTTTTAATACTGCTTGGATGTAACAACCATTGAATAAATATGTATAGAATGTCTGCATAATGACATTATGTGTGAAAAAATTATTTTGAATATGATTGTTTCATTTATATTTAGTGAATATATGGTAAAATGCTATCATTAAAAATGGCAAATAATAGTTTTGATGTTTTTATTTTTATGCTTTATGAAATTAATCTTTTTAAAAGGAAATGTATTTTAAAAGCTTCTATCACAATGGCTAAAACTAAAGAGAAGAGTTTTGACATTTACAAGTAATCTCCATTATGTTGAATGATAGGAAAGAGGGCGAGCTGCCCCAGAAAGGGCCCTGGGTCTCCCTGCCATGAAGGACCAGCACTGAGACACCTGATGTTATTCTCCTACCAAGATTATTCATACAGGGAGTGCACTCTTCTTGAAAAGAAATTATCAGTTTGCTAATTGTAACCATTTATCATGTGAAATCTACCCAGTTTTGACAGACTTGGTTTGCTATTTCATCATTTGTCGGGAATGTCAAAGATCAAAACATCCTTGGCCATTTTCACCCTCTAAGAAACTCTGAAGGGAAACATCGGAATTTGCCAGATGCCCCGAGAATTTTTCTTTTTTTAAACTCTTGTTGTAAGAAGTTATTTATAAATTGTGACAAAAATGGGATATTTGAGCTCTAAGTGTTAATTCCTGATGTGTGTTATCATTTCCTCTATTTATCATATTATGTAGGGAGCATTAAATTTAACCATTTGATGCTAAATGTAAGCCCCTGCTTCTGTCCTCCTGCCCTGTCTCTCTCTCTTTTATGCTTGGGTTAGGCTTGTCTTGGAATACTGATGCTGAACAAGGGGAATATCTATGAAAACAAGGAAATTAAACTGATTAGTTCACTGCATAAGCCATGCATTGAGTTAGTTGCTCTCATATATGTGATTGTAGCAGTAGTTCACTTACAAGAACTTAGAAAAGCATTGGTTCAAATGTTTAAAAAAGCTAAGAGGAAAATGTGAACTGCTTTGCTGATTTTCCCATTTGGGCTTTTGCTGGAGATAGGACTGCCATTCCTCCCAGGAGCAGATTATAATTTGATTTTTCTTTTCAACCACAAGAAATATGAACTTTAGCAAATAAAGACAGACAAATTAAATTTGTCTTTATTTCCATATTAAGGCAATGGTAACCACTATCCATGGATTACCAACTCTCTTTTCAGCCTGTAAGAATTTGGGAGTCTTGTACCTAGAGGGACATTTCTGAACCAATCTCATCTATTCAGGAAATCTGTTACAACTTACTTTTGCTTATTAAAAATACAGAGGGCCATGTTGTTTCATAGTCCATCTGTTGACATGGAAATATTATATGGTAGGCAGGATTTCTAATCAACTTGCCTTTGGATTAGGGTTTATAGATGTTAATTATGCTGTTCCAGACAGATACCATACAGTTTTTTTTCTCACACTTTGTGATTCTGTCTTAGAAATACCAGTCTAATTTGGCACTTCCATACAATCCTTTGAAAGAGGAAAACTCATTATTTGTGCTACAGAAAATCTACATCTTTTGAGAGATTGCAAAGATGTTCAATAATAATAATATGAATAAACAACTTAATTTGTTTAAAGTAGAGTAAAATTAGTAATTAATTTATTAAGTATAATTATGATGTTCATCAAAATATTTGAATATTTGATTATTTTATTAAAACTATCAAATTGGTTTAATCCATAGATTTGATAGAAAATACTCACTAAAACATCTTAAAAAAAAAATCTCAGACTCTTTAAGTGTGATCCAAAATGTTTTGACTCACAATGGATGAAGTAGGGATGATTGAATTATTCATGTTATGTAGAAAAGAATTGGTAGTGCAGTCACAGGCTTTGGGACACAAACAAATTAGTAAAGGAAAGTATTTTTTTACCTTGGTTAAATACTTAAGTAGAAATTGTTTATTCAGTCAAATGTTAGTTTAATTTATTTTTTAAATGTAATAATTTTGGGCTTATATAAAGATTACATTAGTGCTACCCATCACTGGAAACATCATATTGGCTTATTGTGTCTATTGATGCTAACATTTGCTATAAGGCACATTTTTACAGTTGTAATTCTATGATCTTTCAAGCTTTTTAAAGTAAAATTGATGAAAAGTTGTCATAAGAGGAGATGTATGGTATAAAGAACCCTGAAACAATGTTTTGTATTGTAATACAAATCAATGATACGGTGATTTTGTAGTTGGTAGAGGCACAAAATAGTATTCATTATCTTATGATCAAAAAAAATTTGTCTTTTATAGTAGAAACAGAAATAGTCAGCTGTTTCCAAGCAGCTTGATTTTTTAAACTTTATATTTTTAAATTTATCGTAACATTTTTTGTGATTTTTCGATTTGCATTTTAATCATTTAAACTATAAAATTCAATGACACTAATTACAAACACTAAGTGGTACAATGATGACCATTAGCTACTTGCATATTTGTTTATTATTCCAAGACAGAATGCTGTACCCATTCAGAAGAAACTTCTCAGTTCTGCCTCTCAGGCCTGTCAAACTTCACTATACTTCTGTTTCTAGGAATTCATGGACATTTCACTTTAGCATAATCACAAATTATTTTAACTTTATATTTGGCTTAATGAACTCAGCAATTTTTCAAGGTTCATTCATGTTGTAATATGTATCAGAATTTCATTACTTTTATGGCTAAATAATATTCTATTGTACATGTAGACAACATTTTGTTCATCCATCCTTTGGTTGCTTAGTGCTTGGGTCATTTCTTCCATTTGCATATTGTAAATAATGGTGCAGTGAACCCTGCGGTATCTAGTTGGGTCCCTGGTTCAGTTCTGTAGAAGATATACACAGGAGGAGTTTCTGTATCAGAGAGTAATTCTGAGTTCAACTTCTTGAGGAACTGCCAAGCTGCTTTCCACAGAAGCTGCACCATTTTATATTCCCATCAAAATGTATAATGATTCCAATTTCCCCACAACTTCAGCACAAATTATTTTCCCAATTTCTTTTCTAATATATACCGACTAGCAGTTAAGAAGTAGTAACTCATGTTAGTTTCAATTCGCATTTTGCTAATGACAGTAATGGTGAATGTCTTTTCACGTACTTTTGGCAATTTTATCTTATTTTGCAAAAATGTCTGTTTACTTTATTGGCCAGTTTAATTTCATTCACTTTAGGGTTACTATTTTTATTTTTAATTTAAATGTTTAAAAATGTACTTTCTAATTGACACATAAAAATGTAAATGCTGGGCATAATTAATGGAATATCATGTAATATTTGAAACATACAGATTGTATAATGTTTAAATCAAAATTAACATATTTGCATCCTCAAATATTTATTATTTTTTGTCTAAAAGCATTCACAAATCTTTCTCATCAGTTTTTAAAACATACACCATACAGTGTCATTGTTTATAGCCCCGTTTTGGCACTAGCATGCTAGAACTTGTAACTGCTGTCTAACTGTAACTAGGTACCCAGTAATCAACTCTCCCTAGCCCCTACTCCATCCAGCCTCTGATAACCAGTGCTATATTCTCAACTTTATGAGAACAACTTTTTTAGAGTCTACATAGGAGTGAGATGGCACAATACTTTTCTTTCTACGCCGTTTTACTTCACTTAACAGAATGATTTCTAGTCCCACCTATGTTGTAGCAAGTGACTGGATGTCATTCAGTTTTGTGCAAATGGTATTTCATTCTGTATACGTACCACACTTCTGTTATTCATTTATCAGCTGATGGACACTCAAGTTTTTAACATTTCTTGGCTATCAGGAATAGTGCTGCAATTAACATGGGGTTGTACATGGCTTTTGACATTCTGACTTCATTTCTTTGATATATACTCACTAGTGCGATGGTTATGTCATGTGGCAGATCTATTTGTAATTTTTTGAGGAAAAAACATACTGTTCGCCACAATGGCTCTTCAAATTTCCACTCTTAGCAACACAGTGCAAAGGTTCCCTCTTCCCCATGCCGTTGCCAGCACTTGTTATCTTTGGTCTATGTAATTATGGCCATTCTTACTGGAGAGAAGTAAAAGCTCCTTGTAGTTTTGATTTGCGTTTCTTTGGTGGATGATAATATTGAGCAATTTTTAATATAATTGTTGGCCATCTTGTTTTGAGAAATGTCTGTTTAGATCACTGTTCATTTTTGAATTGGGTTATTTGATGTTTTGTTACTGAAATTGTAGAATTCTTTATGCATTCTTTACATTAATCTGTTGTCAGATATATAGTTACAAATATTTTCTGCCAAATTTAAAGTCAGGTCATTTTTCTCCATATTTTTCCTTTTAAGAATTATTTTTATTTTTTGGATATGAAATTCTTATCAGACATATAGTTTACAAGTATTTTCTCTTATTCTGAAGGTTATTTTCACTTTCTTGTTACCATCACTTGATCCACAAAACGTTTTTAAATTTGATGAAGCCAATGTATTTCATGTAACCTGTTCTTTTGCTATCATATAGCATATGAATCCTTTCCCTTACCTAAGGTCAAGAAGGTTATCCCCTATATTTTCTTCTGAGTGTTTTATGTTTTCAGCTCCTGTACCTAGGTCATTGATCCATTTCAGTTAATTTTTATATGTTCGGATTTAGGGGTCTAACTTCATTTGTGTGTATAGACCAAATTTTTTATCACCCCTTGTTAAAGAGGCTATTTCTCCATTGACTAGAGTTAGCAACCATGCTTAAAATCAACTGGCCGTTTTTTTGGGGGGGGGTTATTTCTGGAGCCTCAATTGTATTGCATTTTTAATACATCTATCTGAATGCCAGTGCCATAGTTTTAATCACCATAGCTTTGTAATGAACATTGATATTTGAAAGTGTGAGTGTTCCAAATTTGCACTTTTCCAAAATTGTAATTTCAAAATTATATGAGTCTGTTTAAAATCCTATATGAATTTGAGGATTATCTTTTCTATTTCTTTCAAAGGTTTTGAATGGCCTTGATTGTTGATTGTTTTGAAAGTATTGATGTCTTACCAACAAAACTTTCCATCCATGAATACAGAGTATGTTTTCACTTATTTAAGTCTTCTTTCATTTCTTTCAACAGTATTTTATTGTTAGTAGGATAAGTGTCTATCTTTTTTTTTTTACTGTATTTCTCCTAGGTATTTTATTCTTTCAGACTTTGTTGTATGTGGACTTGCATTCATATTTACTTTTTGACTTGTTCATTTGCGGTGTAGGAAGACACAACTGATTTTCATTCTTCTTACATCGTAGAACTTAGCTGAATTGATTGCAAGGTGTAGTAGATTTCTTGCTGATTGCTTCATGCTTTCTGTATAGAATCATATCGTCTGTGAACAGAGATAACTTCTTTTCCAATTTGGATGCTTGTTATTATTTTGATTGGATTATCACTGTCTTAGAAATTCCTGCACAATGTTGAAAAACAGTAGTGAAAGAGCATACCCTTGACTTTTACTGATCCTGGGAAAAGACTCTGGCATTGTACCATTGAGTATGAGATTAATTGTGATTTTCTTCCTTAAATTTTTTTTATGTTGAAAAAGTCCCTGTCGATTGCTTAATTTCTGAATTTTTATCAGGATAGGATGATAGATTTTTGTACAATGCAATTTCTGCAATTCAGATGATTTTATGGTATTTTTCTATTAAAGTAATGTATTTTTTTTTATATTTAACCACCTTTGTATTCCTAAGATGTATATCGGTTGCTCATGGAGTATATTCCTTTTAATATGCTGGATTTCATTTAATATGTTCAATTTCATTCATTAGTATTTCTTCAATCCAAAGTTTTAATTGCTCATTTAGTCTCTAATATAACTGTATTTGTCTAAAATTAGGTATCTGTTAACAGCACTAAGGTACAGTATATAAACTGTGTCTGGGGAGGGAAGACGCAGTTCTTGTCATCTACAGTTTAGAGCCTAGGAATTTGAGAGTCTGCCTTTTTTTGTATGTTTCATTTCTTGTTTTGCTGGTTTTTGAAGGATTAGGGTATACTGTGCAGCAAAATGACACCAACAAGAGCAGCAGATAGAAAATACATGATTCAGTTTTCCAATCTGAACCACTATGGGTTCTGAGTCTATTTTCTGGGTAAAAATTTTACATCCAAAAGTGATAGGTTATTAAAATAAATTTGGTTCAATTTAAATGCAATTAAATTAGCATAAACTTACAAACTTTAGTTTTGTTGTCTTGATGGATTTTGCAGTGATCATTAAGTGTTAAGTGCTAAATTATAAAACGAACACCACCACTTGATATACTACATTGCTTTAAAAGTAGGCATTTTCTTTGCAGTTTGTTCATTTTTGTGCTTAAACACTTCACATTACAATATTTGCTGTAATTTTTGCTTATATTGCTAATTCCTGAATAAAGAAGATTTTTAGAGACAACATATTATGCAAGCTAAACTCTAGTGAATTTTTACACTTTTTACTTTTTATTTTTTTATTTATATATATTTTTTTACATTTTGTAAACAGGACAGTTTTAGGTTAGCCTCACATATTCTTCTCAAACATTAGATTTTCTGCTACTGATTTAATTTTGCTGGTACATACACAAATCCACAAAATTATGCATTTATAACTGGAAATTATATAATATGTTTATCAATAACTGCCTACATATATCTACTAAAAAGGTTAATGTGAGTGAATATTTCATTAAAAAATAACAAATTGGTTGCTTTACTATTCTTAACATGTAAATAACTAAAATAAATTAGTTATTTGGGAAAATTCTAAAACATTGTTCAGTAAAATGGAAAGCCTGTGTTAAACTGGGCACATACTTAACTCATATTCTTCTCTATATGCTCACAAAGAAGAAAAGGCAAATATTACATAAGGCCACTGAAAAGAAAAGAATAACTGTGAAATTGTTTCAAAGAGAGAATGAGATTTTTTCACATTTCTGAATGAATGCAGTAACAGTAACTGGAATATTAGAAATATAAAAATCCACTTGAACACTTTTCTTCATGCATGGGATAAATGCATTAATAAAATGCATAGATGAACTCAACAAAATATAATTTAACATATGCAAAAGTGGAACATTCAAAATCAAACTATGTGAAGCCAAACAATTCTACAGGAACATATCAAATGTGGCCTTTGGTCTGCATGAAATATACAGCAGAAGCAGGCATCTACCTAAAATCAGTTCCTTAGAACTTTTGGTTTCTCTATTAAATAATGAGATGCAAAAGTAAAGGAGAGGAATAAGAAGAAAACACCCACTGGTCCAGGGATACAACTGTTTTAATAGTTTAAAGTAGAGAAGAATGTAGTCTTCAAAGTACCATACATACTTGAAAAAGACTGAGACTAAAATTTTGTAAAGTCCGAAACACATATACTTACACATTTACATGTACATAAATATCACATATTTATATTACATGGCAATGGGTCTATTTTGGTAAGACTGCACGTGCATTTAACATATCTCCATCAATTTCAATCTCACTACTACACTGCTACTTTTCTGACCCTCCTGCTTATCTTTTTCCAGTCTCCAGAAATCTGCCTCCTGGGTCCTATTTATATTCCCCAATTTTTGTGATGTAATCTCAATTATTATAGAGAGTGGAGTTTCCAAGATGGTGGAGTTGGAGGTACCAGCCTTGGTAACAAAGTAAACCTGAAAATGATGTGTATGTAAAAGTACATTGCTTGCTAGTGTCCATATCTTGAAACTTTTTCAATCTGCTTACTGTTTCACATGATATCAGCTTCAAGCTAGAGATTGAGAGACAATTTAACACACTGAAATGTGTCAAAGTGATGATAAAATGAGACTGTGGGAGACAGAGGGAGGCTCTGGTTAGCTAATTATGCCCTTCCTCTAAAAGGGGCTCTCACAACCAGTGTTCAGCCAAGATCAGTGAGAATACACCCAGTGACAGGAGCTGACCACTGAGAGACAGTTCATTCCCTCATTTCTGCTTTAATTGTTATGTAGGCATACCACCTTATATTGAACTGAAATCTGCCTCTGAAAAATTGTCATTCCTGAAAATTACTTATGTCATCTACAGCAGCATAGTGGACACTCGTCCCTAGTTCCCATCACAGTCCATCAACCATCTGAAGCTACTTCTGTATTCCTTAAATCTTGCCTCACGTAATGGAATTTCCCAACCATTCTTACTATTGTCTTATATCACAGCTTCAAGGTCTTACAGTCATAAAGCTGATGTTATATTTTACATACTGTCGTTTATAAATATTATTTAAAATGATGGCAAGGAAATCTAAATGGTAGCACTACATTTAATTGGACCAAGACAGAGTATTGTGAAGACATTTGTATGTGAAGATTATTTTTATTTTAAATCTGTTTTTTTTACTGTTAGGTTTTTATTCCTGTAAGTATATTGTGTTTCCAATTTCATGCAGAGCTTGGTCATTTCAGTGTTCTAACATTATTTCCTATGAACCAATTTTAAATATTCTACAAGCTTTACCTTTGCAAGTTTTTTGAGAATAATGAAATTAATTTCTGTTTATTATTAATCTCAAGTAACAAATTTTGTACCTGTATCTATTTTATCAATAATCTGATTCATTCTTTAAAATCTTAATTTTGCCAATTCATGCAATAGCTTTTAGCTCTATTATAATTGTATATAATTTATCATGTAAGTAAGATACTGCCTAAAAAATATAGTGGGCAGGGGATTTATCTCAGTGGTTCCGCCACCTGCCTCGCAAGTGCAAGGTCCCAAGTTTGATCCCCGGTACCTACCAAAAAAAATGGTCCTGAGTTCTTATTTACTTTGTGACATCTAGAACAATCCTTCCTATTTTAAATCTTATGTATAATCTCACGATTTGTGTCATGCTTATTATACAATATTTTCTTATTGTCACATCTATTCCATGTAAAAATTGATTTAAAATTTTAATTTTTAATTCATAAGATCAGGAAAGAGCTAAGTTACACAATTCTAAGGACAAGGAAGTCAATATTTATTGTAGTCTTTTTAATATTTTCCAAACGTATTTCTTCTGTGTGTGTTTCTTATGTCCAACTGCCAATTGTTAAATGTTCTCAAAGGCTTTGTTGTAAAAAGAGCATGCTCAATAATTATTTGTACCTATGTCTAAAATTGATTTTTCTAATAAAAATTTAAAAGGAAGAAATTCTCATTATAACTTTCATTTAATTCTGTCTTGCAAATTCCAGATGTTATCCTGTGTTTCTTAAATTTCTGGAAACCTTCTGCACTTTATAATCTGTAATACTGCCAAAATGTATGTTTGTGTACTAAGCATTAACTTATACGGAAGACAAAAATAATAGAAATTATTGTAGTGTTCACAAACACTACAGTATTCACAAATAATGTTTAATTTCTGAGCTGTTGGTGAAGTCCTAGACAGAGATGGCTATGCTAGAGCATTTAACTCCAGTTGAACTCCATCTATTCTTTATTTTTTTGTTATCTTGGTTATAGGTCTTTAAACATGTAAGACATTTCTACCTTTGTTTTCTTGGTGTGCAGTAACAAGGACTATGCATTTTATCAACAAGTCATTCCTGGATATTTTATAACAATGCAACACCTTGTTGTTTACCGGCTCAGCAGTTAGACATTATGAACACTTTTTGTTAGATGATAGGTCTTAAACCACAAAAGAAAAAAAAGACAATTCCTGCTAGAACACAGTTTTATAGAAATTCTTCTCAGCAGGAAGTAACACAGACATTTATGTGGACTCCATAGGGTCTATGGGGTAAGTTTGAACTGCTTTTACTGTAGTGTTAGCTATGGATGCTCTTTTCATAATCCATTTCCTGGTTTATAAAGTCTTCCAAACAATGTGTCATTTTCATATCTTGTAGAAATTTCAGTTTACCTTGGAAAAGGTTTTTATTGTTTTCAATTATTACATAGAACTAGAATGGTCTTTCTTTTTATGCTAAATGAATCCTTTCATTTTTATCTGCATACATATGATATTGTGCTATTTCACATGAATATGTGCATTTCTTTAAAATAGAAAATTTTATTTTTGAAATAGTTATTTAAATCCTAAGCCATAAAAGTCCTGAAACAAAGTCAGAGCTTAGTTTTTTTTTGCAGAACTTCAGCTTTTCTTAATGCTTGATTACACATCCCATCATGTGCAAAAATTAACTCAAAATTAATTAGATACCTAACCCTAAAAGCTACAATTTTAAAATTCATACAAAAATACAAGTATAAATGTTTATGGCCATGAATTTTCTTATAAGTTCTTGAATATGAACATCAGTGGTTAAAATTCAAATTACTGTGTGCTTTAAACATGACTATCAAGAAGATTGAAAGTATAACACAAATGAGAAGAAATTATATATGATCAAGAACTTTTATACAGAATTTTAAAAAATTTTAAAAATCAGCAAAAGTTTTGAATAGATATTTCTCCAAAGAACATACAGAGATGGCCAATAAAATACCATGGAAAGATGGTCAATATTATTAGTTATTACAGAAGTTCAAATTAAAATATCAATGTTCTATTATATCAGGCCTATAGAAAATCAAAAAGACAACAGCATTATGCAGAGACACTGAAATGTTCTTCATAAAATTCCAGTGGGAGTGTAAAATAGTGTCCACCACATTACAGATCATCTAAAAAATTTTTAGTAAATTTCACACATAATGCAATATAACCACAATGTAAAGTGAAATAAATAAGATACATAAGCATAAATATCACAGTTTTCCTTATATGAAAAATAAATAAATTGAAGAACAAAATAAAACTTAGATAATAGGAAACAGGCAGATAGATCTTTTACAGATGGGAAAAGGACCAAGAGTTGGGGGAAGGAGGGAAAGATGGCAGGGAAAGAGGTAGTAAAATGAATGAAGATGTGTTATGTGCACATATCTCATGATGAATATAATCATTATGTATTGCAAACATGTACCAATAACAATGACTATTAAAAATAACAGTTACAGGTGAAAAATATACAACATGATCTGACAATTTTACATATCTATACCTGAAAGAAGCAGCATATGTCTTCTCAAAGATTTCTATAAAAATCTCTGGAGCAACATTTATTCAAAATAGCCCCAAAGTGGAAGCATGTAGCCACTTGTGCATGAACAAATACAAATACTACACTAAAAAGTATATGTTGTTTGATTTCCTTTATAGAAATAGTCCCCAAAAGGCAAATATCTAGTGAGAGAAAATATGTTGAAAATAGTGGTTGTACCAGACGGGGGTTAGTAACATAGACTGTCTAAAAATGACATTCAGGGATCTTTTTAAAATCATGACAGTATTTTAAAAGCCAATTGTATAGATGATTGCACAATAGTAAATTTACGGAAAAGCTAGTACTATATATTTAAAGGAGATGAATTTAATAGTATGTAAATTATGCCTCAGTAAAGTTGTTTAAAAACTTACAACTTTGACATATTGAGTGCTTTCTCAACAACAACCAAAAAATGAGTGCCCTTGAAAATATACCAATCAGCAGGAGAGGTATCTTTAGCCGATGTGATTTGAAAAGAAAGTTAATCTTACTGGGTAAGAAAATTAAACCTGACATTATAATCTATTATATTTCATTATATATTTGCTATTTTAAATAGAGAATCAGATCTTTATAAAAATGTAGAAGAAAAACTACAACACAGATGCACATAACCTTTTTCTTTATAAGAAAATAGTTAATAACTTAGATTACCTTAAACATAATACACACAGTACAATGTCAGTCACAATTACTCTGAAAGTGACCAGAAACAACATGGACAAAAATATGTGTTGTTGTGTTCAAAATAATATTTGTTTACAAAAAATGGTGGAAGGCCAGATATGGTTCATTCACTATAGTCTTTATATACCTAACCTTGCAAAAGAAACAGGGATTTTAAATCAACTTGTCCTTCCTGTCTGGAGCTATAGTAGTCAAATATTAAAATTATACTTGTTTCCTTTTCATACTGAAATTCTAACTTTAAGTTTTTCTTCTGGGCCAGGGATTTAGCTCAGTGGTTTTGCTGCCTGCTGCGCAAGCGCAAGGACCTGAGTTTGATCCCCGGTACCAAAAAAAAACACCAAAAAAAACCCTGTAAAGTTTTTCTTCAAAGTAACAAAGTAGAGCAATTTTACACACACAAGCACAATTATATATATGTGTGTGTGTGTGTGTATGTGTGAATACATAGGCACATGCCATTTCAATATCTAAAATTGACTAATATAATAAATTTTGCTATCACTCTAGTGAACTTCTACAGTCCATTATGTATTTGTAAGATAGATATTTATTCTTGGCATAGAAATATTTTCAACATATAGTAAAAGAAAAATAACACAATTAATAGATTACAATGATTACATTTTGTACGATAACCTGGCCGATGTTTGAAGATAATTTATATACCTGCAATTTCATTGTAGCAAGTCTAAAATATATGCTTTTCATTATAAAAGTATTAGCTGTATATTTAATTTCTGGAAATTAAATGTTTTGAGAGTATTATTTTCTTTTGTGGGGGGGGTGCGGTTCTGAGTTTTGAACCCAGGGCCTGCCATATACTAGGCAAGCACTTTGCCCCTGAGCTACATAAACAGTCCCTTACTTTTGAATATATACACCACCACTTAAAGTGGGAAAATAAAAATCAGTATTGGCACATTTTCTTCAACAACTAAAAACATAAAAATCTGTTCATTTGAAGTTTCTAGATAATGAATACTCACTATATCACTACAAGAAGGTATTTATCAACTACATAAAATGAAGTGCATAAAATATTACTTCAAAAATCAGTTAATTAAATATTCAAATGCATGTTTGAAGTTGACATATAACCGATTAGAAGCAATCAATTTTTAAATCCATTTGGAAATCACTACTGATTGATTCTTTGGGAAAATTGACCAGGATCACTAAGTTATACACTTTTAATTACAGCAACAAACATATTTCTGCTACATTATTTTGTACAGTCATTTATTAATTTCCTCCACTATCTTTCAAATGTCATTTGAACTGCTACATAAGCAGCATAATCTAAATCATTTTAATTGCTAAATTTCCATCTTAGGACTACTTAAAAATAAAAAGCAATTTAGGCAATTAATCTGTCAGTGAGAAAACAACATAGATAAAAGCGTGATTAGCCAGAAGCCACCTTATCAAAGACTTCACCGAACTGTAATTTGGGGAACAAATTATCTTCAGGAGGAAAAAAAAAAGAACAAATTTTAGATTTAGAAATAAAACAAACAAAATCGCTAAAGCAAAAATTTGGAAACAATCAACTTCTCTTCCCTTAAAAACAATTTTTGTTATTTGAATCCTTTCTCACTCTCTTTTCTCAAACCTTGGGAAAACTTAACCTTAAACCTTTCATCCACTGCTAGCTACTAGTTGAGGCCAATATTTCTATTGTTTGTGTTTGATCTTTTGTGGTGACAAAGAGCTTTTTTTTTTTTTTTTTGGTACCAGGGATTGAACTCAGGTCCTCACACTTGGGCAGCAGGTGGTGAAACCACTGAGCTAAATCCTCAGCCCAACAAAGAGCTTTTGAACTCTTCTAGGACTAGTATAGCATCATTTCGTTCATTTTTCTCTCCTTTTCCATTTACTTCTTTTAACCATATAAACATGGCTCCATCTCTTTAAGCTTGAAAAAATACTCATTTCTTAACCACACTTCACAAACTGTTGAATAATAGGTTTTTCCCCACTTTTATTGTGTTGTGTCATTATTATCATATCCTTTTACCTGGATTATGTCTTCTCTTAATGAATTTCCTAAAATTTTTCTCAAGTCCTGTGGAGTTAGTTTCCTTTTGCTATAGTGAAATATCTGAGAATGAATAATTTAGAGTTTAGAATTGTGTTTGGCTCATCATTCAGATAGCACTCATAAATAACCAGTGGATTAAAAAATATGTTATTCAATTCAGAAGCATTGATTTATTTGATCTATTATTTGATAATGTTTTTTGAAAACAGTGACATGCCCGATTGCTACATGTCATCTGCTGTGTTCTCTCTGACTTTAGTGTTCTGCCTGCCATTGCAGATTTCCCCCAAGAAAATAAATGTAGATGGGTCGGCCACATAGTGTTTGCCCCACACCACTAACTAAGTTAGGTTCAGACCCCTCTGTTGGTGTTGAAATGGGTCATGCCCTGCTGTGTCTCAAGATACGTTATATTCCATGGAACTACTCTCCTGAAGACATTTTTAAATTATCTTTTCAGAGTCAACATAAGATAGCAGATGGATAATCTGCTTGAAGGCACCTGAGGTCATATATCATTAGGCATCAGGGAAATTCTATATGTAACCAACATCTGCATTTGCAAAATAGAACTGAAACCTTTCCAAAAAAATTGCAAACCCTAATTCCTTGCCAATTTAACATCTAAGAAATGTAGAAAAGGTGCTCATAAAAACAGAGTGAGTGGATTTTTTTGATTGAAAGAGTCCATAGAGATCATGTTTTCCAACTCAGTAATTTCATGGACAGAAAACCAATCCAAAAGAAGTTAAATATTTCACCTAAGTTCACATAACTGATTACTGGTAAAAGTAGGACTGAAATGTAAGGTTTTACCAATACTTTCTTACCAGGCTGCCACTCTCAACCCACTTGATTTATCAACTTCCATGTATATATTATTGTAGGCATTATGACTGCACTCTAAATATAATACCAAGTCTCCAATCATTTATAACAAAATTCCTGTAATCACATTGGAAAAATGGCAGTTAAATTATCTTTCTTATTTGCCCTGAGAATGCTTTCTCCTGAAGGAAATACTCAATATCAGATTAGGATAACAGGATCTCTTAAAATGAATGTTTCCATTTGCTGAATTAAATATTTAGGGCTTCCCAGAAATGTGTTGGCTTGAGTTCACGTTTGAATATTTATTTTCCAGTCTATAAGAAATAACCTAAGAAATGAGGAAATGGGAAATAGGATTTAAGCTGTGTCAGCTCTGGAAGCTAGGTCAAATCATTTTCTCAATGCCAGAACCCTTGAAGAATGCTTGATAGATACAGGTTAGATGAGGCTCTGGACAGATTGATAAATTGTCTTCCCGTAAGAGTATGGCTTAATGGGAAAGCAATGGCGATTATGGACCACTGGGGATTCAGTAACTCAAGGCAGGGACTGACAAGTGGATTGGTAAATGTGATTGAAGCTCTTTTGGTCTAGTGTTTTTTAACATGGTGATCCAGTGTGTGGCCTTATTGATTCAAATGTGCTGTTAATAATGACTGAATTGGTGCCAGAGATGCCAGAAATCTGGCAGTCTTCCCGACTGAGTTACTTCAAAAACATTGGTCCTGTGTCCTGTATCCCACAGAAGTGGAATTTTTCATTGATCATTAGTATATGTATATAACAGTTCATTAATAACTGAGGCTAGAACCCTAACTCCATTTTTCATATACGTAAACAGTACTTTTGAACAGATTTAATCCTCAGTGAATTTGCAATAATGCAATTACTGTGTACATTGAGAAAAGACCATTTTGTTTTCAAGGGATGGAATGAGTCAGTCTTCATTTTGGAAAAAAATTGTTTCTTGTCATATTTGAATGGGCTTTCCCATGGGCTTTCCCACATAGAGGTCTTTCTTATAACCATACATTCATCATGGTTTTCTACATTCAGACACAAGCAGCCGGCTCCTTCAATATTTTCTTTGGGATAGTCATTTCCAAATCTTATGTATAAAAATATATTATTTCAGTATAAACTATCTTCCATTTCGCCTTTATGTTACACTTAGGACATTTTTTGTTCTAAAGATTGAACTCAGAAACATCTCCCTGAGATACATCCCCAGCCTTTTTTCACTTTTAATTTTGAGTAAGGTCTCACTAAATCACTAAATTACCCAGGCTGGGTTCAAACTTGAGATTCTACTCCCTCAGCCTGCCAGTGTTGGGATTACAGACACGCACCATAACACTTAGATTTTTTTTTACTTTAATTGTTTTATTAGTCCGTGTTTGCCATACATAATGACCACAATCATCGCGGGGAGTTTCTACTCATACCTACTATATTTTAACTCATTTTTTCCTATCGCCCCTTCCTTCAACCCTTCTTTCCCTCCTCATTTACAAAGTTTCTGTTTCCATTTTTTCCTTCAATTTCCCTTTCTTAAAACATTGTTTTAAATGTCCGTATGTGGTCACCATTCTGAATTTTGTTTCAGGATAATTAAAGAGCATCATACAATGTGTGCTTTAAAATGCGGTCGGGGTAGGAAGGCGCTGCACACCATTGGTTTCGTCCACGCTCCGAAGGATGTAAGTGCGCCTGCGTGCTGCCCCAGCAGTCCAGATCCCAGAGCGATTACGCAGCAGGACGTCTGTCTGTTGGTCCGTAGCAGACACAGTTCTATGTCACAGCGAGGCCAAGTAGTTGGTAGGGAAGTGTGAATTGGACAGGGAGAAAACATCGCTGAATGCCGGCCTATCACGTGGAGGAAGTTCTTATCTCTAGTTGGTTGTTGCTTTGAAATGTAATAATTCGTTGCAGTGAGCACATCAGTGTTTCAGCAAGATACCATTTTAAGGAATTTGTGCCTAAGTCTCTAGACACTCTTCAAAAATCAGCTTCCACGGCCAACTGCTGCTTTCCCCAGTGTGATCGCATGGTCCCAGACATCGCGGGAACTCTGCCAGTCTGGGCCAGAGGATAAATGTGGATGCTATGTTGGTCCATGTTAACTCTAGAGTGGCTTCAGGGTCAGCCCGGTCTGGCACTGGGGCTGCCAACCTCGGGCCACCTGACCTGCATCCTCATCCCCAGGTGCTGATTCCTCTGCTCACTGAATTCAGCATCAGACTCGGCCTCCCTGAGAACCAAAGCTGTGACATTCAGTGTCAGGATCCCACCATAATTTTCTAGAGCAATGATAATTTTTTACTTAAACTTCTCTTATTTCGAACTATTGCCAGCTAATTGAAAAACTTTTCTCATCAACATATTGGTAGATCATAATTCAAAATTTTCCCAAGATATTTGTCCCTGAATAAATATTAAAATTAGTTTTATGATCACAGTTCTCTTAGACCATCAGTGTCCCACTTCTGCTTGAGAAAAAGGCTTCTTGGGGCAGCAGATTTCTGCCGGGCTCAATTAGGCCATATTTGTTAAATCAAAGAATGGGCCATCAATTGCCACAAGGCATCTAGGTTATATTTGCTCTTACACTGTGGTTGGCAGTTTGGTGAATTTGGATGGAAGAGAAAAAGTCATGTCAGTGTCAGAAATGGCAGCTAACCAAACCACATCTGGCACAATAGTTTGCCAAAAAAACCTTCTCAACGGGGAAAAAGTCCATGTTTTCCAGCTGGGCTTATTCATGTTGCTGGCCTATTTTGAACTCTATTTAGTCAACTACGAATCCTTTAAACTGGTAAAAACGCTTAGATTTTGACATGTTAGGTGACATGTCTAGTTGTCTTTAAGTATCCAGGAAACACACAAAAATGTGTATATAATAGATCTTAAAATATTATAAATAGGTATAAAATGCAAAAAATAAGGAAAATAAATCAGCAACTAAAAGGCAAGTACTACATTTTCATAAAACTTTGAAATGTTCAATGTACCTACTTGATGCAAATTAAATATCAGCTATTTACTAAAAGAAATAATAAGTTATCAAAAAATAAATTAAAAAAGTTATTAAGTGATTAATCAATTAACACAAATTAGAAAAAATCTAATTTTTTGAATCAGACAATAAGTAAAGCTAATGTGACAAAATGCTTAGAATAATAATGTTGAGAATATTTCCTGTTATAAAGTATAGGAGGAAGCCAAAGTAGAAATCAAAGCCTTATCAATAAAATTAGGTACACTCCTTTAATTAAAAAATAAATGAAAGATCCAAGAAAAAGAGGAAGAAAATAGTAAAGAATTAACTAAAAATATAAATGATTTGTTTGTAAGTATAAAAATTGCTTCTTTGAATAAGTAAAAATTAAGAATGCTTATTTTATACCCTGTATATATACATATATGTATCTTACTCTACATTTAGCAAGTCATTTTAAAGGGTAAAATAGGGGCTTATATAGGTTTATGAAGAAAAAAACCATGAGAATAAACTTTATATGCAGTTATAAAAAACAAGATATCAGAGTAAGTTTGCTGTACCTACTTGACACAAATTGAATATCTGTTCTTTACTAAAAGGGGGGGGTGATGCGTGAGAACTGTAACTTTTTTGTAAGTAAAGCTAAATATCACTTAATTTTGTAGCTACTTTTCTGGCTACTTGCATGAAAGCATTGAAAGTAATTTTGGACTGAGTCACACAGAACACGCTGAATCAGCCTGCTGCAGACAGGCAGGTCTGTCCACTCCCTGCCAAGGTCCCCAGTGGTGCGGAACATGCTGGAACACGCCTAGACACCCCACTGCAGACAGGCAGGTCTGTGCATGCCCTACCCAGGCCCCGAGTCACACGGAAGATGCCGAATCACCCCGCTGCAGACCAGCAGGTCTGCCCATGTCCTACCGAGGTCCCAAGTAGCACAGAACATGCCAAATCAGCCCTCTGCAGACAGGCAGGTCTGTCCACGCCCTACAGAGGTCCCGAGTCACGCGGAAAACGCTGAATCACCCCGCTGCAGACAGGCAGCCAACTGGTTCCACACTACAAAGACACAGAGGACACCAGACCAACAGACCGAGGTACTGAGTCCTGCTATTCCCGGCCCAAACGTAGGGGCTTCGGAGCTGCCATCCTACTGTTCCTGGTCCAGAGGAAGGGGCTTCCCAGTCACCATCCCTCCCGCTGCTCCCAGCCCAGAGGAAAGGGCTTTTGGGCCACCTTCTGGCCCGCTGTTCCTGGCCCAGAGGAAGGGGCTTCCAGCCCACCATCCCTCCCACCACTCCCAGCCCAGAGGTAGGGGCTTCTGAGCCACCATCCCACTGCTCCTGGTCCAGAGGAAGGGGCTTCC
>NW_004624844.1:5951332-5977909 GCF_000247695.1 Heterocephalus glaber | reverse complement strand
TTCCCAATGAGAAATGTAATTGTGTTGTATACCTACAATGTACCAATAAAAGAATTTAATAAAAGAAAAGAAAAAGAAAAAAAAAAGAAAGTAATTTTGGAGATTATCTAAATGCTGTCTTAGCAAATACTATATTATAATATTTATGCTTTGGATAATCTTGTATAAACATTTTGGCTGTTCAAAATATTTAGTAGAAATTACTCTTCTGAAAGTTTTTATTGGTTTACGTTTCTCTTTTGTAAAAGTCCTTTAGTAATGTGTTCTAAATAAAATGATCTGTTTAAAGTAAATTTACTAGCAAATTTTAAACAAATATCTATCTCAATTTTCAATAATAATGCTATTGATGATAGTCTCTTCCTCTCTCACTGGGAAAAGAGCAGTCAGCACCAAAAGAAGTAAGCTAATTCACAATTAAATTAGCTAATATAGAAATATGCACCAATTAGGTGCGTGCATTCCTAGGAATGAATCAACATGCTTCATATCAGTGTGTCAAAGACAGAAAATCATGTGATTATCTGGACAGATGTTAAATTATGGATGTTGTTACGTTTGACATCTAGCCTTGACAAAGGCATTAAGAAGGACGAACACACACTAAACACTGCATGTTTGCTGGCACCATGCAGAGCTTTAAATATATTGTGTCTCCTAATCCTCCAAACAACTGTGTTTGATTAACACTGTACTCTGTTTACAGAAAGGAAGACTAACACTTAGAATTAAATCCATGTGTTCATAATCAAGAAATAAGTAATTTATTTGACTAAGAATAAAATGGGGCAAGAATGGAGTAGGAGTCACAGATTAATTTTTGTTACATTTTTTGCCTTTGAATATTTTAAATCAAATTTATAAAGTGCAAGTAGTTTAATATACACTGGAATTACATAGACTGATACAAAAACCTCTTCATGATTTATTATTAAGTGAAAGAATGAGAAAATATAAAGTGTGACACTATGTCAATAAAATATTTTGAGAAGCTTATTTACTAAAATTTTAAATGTTCCTAATATTTAAAATAATGTATAATATTATCTTATTTGATATTATTTTCATAAAATTATGTAACTAAATCATGTAGCTGTAATCATATTCATTAAGTGGTAAAGTTTTGTGTAGCTTATTTTCTGTTATGTTTCAATTGTATTTTACATTTTTTTCCATAAGCATTAGCACTATTAATAAAACAAAAGTATTTAGATAAAAATGTCTAATATCTAAACTAATGGTTTCATGTAAATTATAAAGGTAATCAATATTTCTCTTTAAAATGAAGTTATTGTAACTACATATACAGATTTGGGGCCTACATCTACAAAGCAGAACCCATTGAAATTATGACCTAGGTAAGTACATGTTATCTTGTATTATACTTTTTTTGATGATGAAAGATAATTGGGTGAAACCCTATCCCATTTATAATTGAAAGTTCTATGCCCAGTGAAATGTCTGCTAGAGATTTTATGGAACCTTTATTTACCTGGTCACTTCTAAGCTAGATTTGTGGTTTTTCCCACCTTGTAGGATGTTCTCATATCTAGCTTCCAAATGTAAAAGAAAACTGGCCCTCTATTTTTTATTTTGCCTAAATACTACTTACACATTTAACCTGGTTTAAAAAAAGAAATATTTAATACTGGACTTTGCTACATCTCAAATATAATGTAAATTAAATTTAGATATATTGAATCTTAATTTTCTAAAAAATGATTCATCATTTTCCCCCTCAGAGAATGACCAGTTTTCATACCTTGTACTCTGATTCAAGCCTCCTTCTGTAGTTAAGCTCATGCTATCTTCTTCAAACTCCCCTCTTTTAACCCCCAAATCCCCGCTGCCCCAGAGATGGTTATACTTTCCTTTGTTTGCACTCTAATCTGAATACAATCTTTCCATCATCAAAATGACCCACGAAAATATTTTGTCAACTGATTCCCAGACTTTATAAGACAATTTATATCAAGAAGTAATAATATTTCAAAAATAATTGTTTTTTCCTTACTAAGCCATATGAATATAAAGTCTAATTTACACCTCTGAATTGAGCTTTCTCCAGGGAGAATTTGAATTGTGGTGTTATTTCACTAAATATTGTCTCAAAGAACTCTTAAAAAACAAGTTACATTTGTTTGAACAAAAGCAAAGTAGAAGATAAAAAAAAGAAAAAAGATAATCATTTAAAGTTGTTAAAAGAAAGACTGTGGAAATGTTTATGGATTTAAACCAAGACTTGAAAAGTTGCAGAGAGGAAATAGTATAGTTTTAGCATGATGTTTTTGCTCAAATGTCAAGTCAAAAAATGAAAAATAAAATGATTGAAATAACTAAAATAAGCCAAATTATTAAGAAAACTGAATTGGAATGGTAAAAGATCAAAGAAGAAAAAAAGCTATGAAAGAAAAAGTCAAAAATTGATATAGTGTAATATTTTCTCATTTAATTTTCTTGTCTAACATTGAAGTCTAGAGTACTATATCCTTCAATATAGTTTAGATGATCAAATTTGATCTCATTCTGTTATTTTTAAGCAGAATTTTCATTTTATCTTTCAAAACTCCATGGCTTACATAGAAGAGGAATTTCACTTCCGATCTCTTAGAAACAGTTTTCTTGTCATTGGATATTCTCACTTTTGTCTCTTTTTAAGGAAATTCTTCCCCAATGAAATTTATTTCCACCTTATAATAAATACTCTGACTGCATTTTTCATACATGACTCTTGATAGATTTCAATTCTAAAGTTCTCAACTCTCTTCTGCTCCATATTTGGGTGGGCTGATAAGAAAGCAAATGGACACACACACACACACACACACACACAAACACACAGACCTTGGGTGCCTGGGGTTCAAACCAGTGAAGCCCTAGGGCATGTGTGGGAACTCTGACTCCAATCTACCTTCTAATCACTATAAAGCCAACACAATCAACTTTCTATTTCTCCTAAACCATTTTTTGGACTTACTTGCTACCCGGCCTGATGTTTCAGGAAAGTATCACTATGTGAGTAGTAAACTGTTTAGAATCCTTTGGCATCATTAGTCTTGGCACCCAAACAAAATTGAGACTGATGGGTCTATCCTGATTCTGCGTGGGGATCACAACGCATCTCTGCTATTTATATAAATCCTCTCTTTTCCCACAGGAATGACACAAGGAAAGCAACTTCTTTCCTGGTAATTTTCCCCTGGTTAAGAAGCCATAGGAGAAGAGGACCTTATTTTACATTAAGTATTATAGGGAACATAAAGGACTTGCTCACTATTAGAGTCCTCTTATTCTGCATTCTTAACCACTGGGCATAAAAAGCCAGTGGTATGTCAATATATTGAATGTATTCCTTAGGGAAGTTGAATATAATTTAAACATAATTGTTTTATTTCCTTTTACTAATTTACTGCGTATTCCTCTATTCATTGAATATTTTTAAAAATTTTTCCTTCAGAAATACTTAACTCATTTGAACAGAGAATACTTGTTTTAGAAATCTGAACCCATATTATTTTCCAGGACCAAATCCTCAGTTTCTCTATATTCATCTTAATTATTTTTCCCTGGAACAGGATAAATTAAGACCTAGTGGAAGTTATATTTTTAAGTTACGTTGCAATTCAAATAACCTTACAAAGTTAATGTTAATATTACAAAGTCAAAAATAGTATTTCACAAATTTGATCAATCTAAAATTCTTCTGCTATTGAATCTGCGGTGAGAAATTAAATATAAAGTAAATAAAATTCCTTTAAAAATTAAAAATCCAGAGAGATATCCTGGTTTAATTTTAGAGACATCGTCTCAATAAGATTACACCAGAACCAAAACAAAGCTCCCTTTTCTCTTTACATCCATTTCACAGCCCTATCCACAGTGCAAGCACACAAAATCATATTCAAGAGAAAGCTAGAGGATAGAATTATGACAAGGCAACATGTCATGTGGAAAAAGCATTTCTACGAACCTAAGAAGGCAATGCTCTTCCCCCAGGGTAACATTATGTCAGTGTGTTATGCTGTTCCTCTCACAGGGTAACCCTGGGGAAGTTGGGCAATGTCTGTGTCTTAGGTAATGTCTTGGTTCAGAGAGCCTGGAGGACCTATGCTCTACATGTTCATCAGAACGATAAATCTTTAGAATAAATAGATTTGTTTTTATTATAAATCCAGTTCTGCTAAGACATTAGATTAAAATAACCAGCAGTTTCTTAAATTTACCTTTACTGCATAAATACAACGTGGAGAAGACACCTGCTACCAAAGGCTCCAAAACCTCTTGTGATAAGTGTCTATACCCAAAGGGCTTCCAGTTTCCCTAGAGCCATGTTAATGGAATTTTACAGATCCTGGCACTGTCTGAACCCTGCTGGGGTAATGACAGCAAAGCATTAAGCCCTGCAAATACTTCACGTAGTGCCAGTCACTTTAACTGATTGATACTAGGAAATGTTACATAAAGCAGTCTGCTTTCTCAGTAATGAAATACTACTTTTTCTACTGTGTAAGCATATGGACACTTTGGTCAATTTGCATTTCTATTCAGAGTTCTTTCATAGCTTTTCTCATAAACTCCTTGTGCTGTAATTTCCAGAAGTTCTTCAACTATATAGCATTAACCTAATTAAATGACCATTTCTGCCATTTTCACTCTGAGATCACCAGTACTACTAGTTTGAAGAATTAATGTCTTCTTCCGATCTTCATTTTCTGAATTAGATACATATTCCAATGATTCTCTGGGTCTGTTGGGTTGCTACAGGAGCCACATAATAGGCTTGAGTTATTCCAATACCAATTTTAACTAAGGAATCTTCTGTAGCATCCTTATTTTATTTTTAACATGGATATGCACACACTACAGTGATTTTCTTTGTCCTGTTCTGCTACATTGTGCAAGTCAGGTACTAGTATTTCAATTTTCCCAATATTTTGAGAAGACTCTTCCTTCAGTACTCATGACATCAGAAGCCTTGCACAGTCTTTAACCATGTCATGGGAACAGCATTTTATGTTTTCTTGCATCATGCCTTGAATTGTATAATTATTATAAAAAAGACCCTATATTTTTACTGTTTCCCTTTCAAAACAAAATTAAGTCATTTTCTTTTTAAGAAAATCTCAGTGATGAGGGATTTCAGACACTATTGAATTCTTCCATTTTGATACAGTAGTTAGAATTGATTTGATTGTACACTTAATGTTTATAACTTTTAACTCTTTCAAAATTGGACCAGAGCAAACCACTTGAGGAGGAAAAAAACTGTCTCAATAACATATTTTAACCTAGATATTTATGACAATTTGGTTCAAGTGCTACCAAGGTTAAGAATTTTGAAAGTTCTAAGTTTCCAAAGATATTCTGATTCTTCCACCACTGTGGAACTTCATGGTGTTCTACTTCACTGTAAGAGAGATTTTTTTTGTTTTTGTTTTTGTTTTTTTGTTTGTTTGTTTATTACTTGTACTCTGAGTAACATTTCCCCTTTCTTTTAAAATTATGATAAATAGTACTTTAGCCATTGTTCTTCTCTAAATATTTTGTTCTGAAATTTTGTTCTATTTTTTATAGAAGTGAGCAGAGTGTTTCTTAAATTTTCTTTCTTAATATCTACTTGTATTATGTTAAAATAAAAAAGTTAAAAAGTAAAACAGGAAGGAAAATGAAATCTTTAGATATAGTACTAGTTCCTAGTTTCCAGTTCTAATTAGTTTGCTTATGGTTTACAGCACTCTCGGACTTTATCCATGTGCTCAAAATTTTCAAGTCATTCAAAGGTTCTACTTCTAAAAACTACCATATATTATATTTAACATTTACCTATTAAAATGTCCAATCTTTGAATAATTATAATTTTAAAAAATTATTTTAAATGGTACCTAAATAATTCAATGGTAAAATAAAGCAGAATCATTTTATTCATACGTTTAACAGAGATGTTTCTTTAAAAAATTAGATAATAGATTTCATGATCCTATATTTCCTTACAGGGACTGAAATATAAGCTTCACGATTTATACTTTTAGTGATCAATTAAACATTTATGCTAACAGCCTTCCTATTTTACTTTCAAAATAATCTTAAAATGTAGATATTAGTATTACTTAGTTATTTAACATTAGCTAATTTACATATTAATAAAATAATTTAACTTTGGATGTTTTTCCAGATTATGGGATTCAATATCATATAAAGCTTATTGTTGAAAAATATCATTAAATCTGAGGGAAGTATAATTCTTAAGGAAATACACATTTTAAAATACAAATACACAATTATAGAATATCAAATATCTAAAATCCATCTCATCCTGTCACCACCTGCTATAATATATTTGCCATCTTTACACTTATTTCACTTTCTCCAAGGATAATCACACTGTGTTAGCCTTATTGAAAAATAGTCCTAGAATATATGGCTTTATAAAGCACTACTAGTGACCATTCCAAGAAAACCAAAATGCAGGAAGGTAGAACTGAAAAACCATGTAGTTAGGATCATAATGTTATCATCTGCCCCCAAAATATCATGAACAGTAATTTAAATATAGGTACTAAATCACTACTGATTGAAGCAGATAAGATTTTGTAATTACTTAAGAATTTTGCTTTTCCTTTTGTCTTGCCATCTGGCTACTCAAAGCTCTCAAAAATGAAAATATGTGGGGAAACACAGGATGCAAATAAGTTAGGGATATAAAACAGTGCTAAGAGATTTATTTACTCAGCTGTTTGATTTCTTTCAATAGGTTTTTCCTGGTTTTTGGAAAGCGGCAGTCAGATAAATTTTTCAGGAAACCTGATGTGTTTTTTAAAACACAATCTTAAAGCCTTTGACACTTGTCTTATTGAGGAGTAAGGTCTATGCCCCTTTATTAAATCTAGACTGGCAGATTATTGCTGTGAGTGATCCATGTTAAGAAAGAATGCTGAGTGACTTCCTAGGCTTGGTCATAGTAAACTATGTGCCTTGCTCTGGTTCCCTAAAAGTGCTCCATAAGAAGCTCCACTTGGAGCGCATACTCTAGGATTTCCACGATGTTGGAAGTAAACTGCCTTACTCCTGGTGTACTGAAGCACCAAGTTAGACAGTCCAGTTGATCGCTTCCATTGAGTTCTCAGCTGACAAACAACATAGGTTCAAAACCACGTGACTGAATACTGGATGTTATCAGAAAGACAAACAAAAAAAACAACCCAAGTGAAAACCATCCAGTCAAGTCATCACTGAATTCTTGTCCAACAAGCTGTGAGCAAAATAAATTGATGTGTTTCAAAGCACACTGCATTGAAATTATCTGTGATAAAGCAGTTGTAATCATATCATCTGGACATCAATTTTCCTTTCTTTACATAGACAAGAATTTGCTCATATTTAACCTGAATTTAACTCAGGAGTGAATGTAACTATTGTAGTAAAGAAAATGCATACATTTTATATTTAAGTTCTCTTGGTAAAGAAAAATTGGCATTGCCAAAGGATATATTCAAGTAAGAATTCACCTATTCATTGAAGAGAAAATACTAAGGACTGGGAAGGGTTCTAGGAATACTGAGGAAAGGCTTGGAAGGTGGATGGATGTGGTCAAATCACAGTGTGTGAATATATGGAAAAATAATCATAGTAAATCGCCCTACTCGGTACACCTAGAAAAAAATTCATCTTTTAAAAACTTTGTCCTCCAGGCTGCAGCTATGGTCTTATAAGAAGTCTTTTTTATGACCATCTGAAAAGGTAGGAAAAAATCAGCATTTGATTTACAAATAGGGCCTCTTGGTATATGGATGCAAGCTGAAAAGATATAGTGTTCTCACGTTAAGGGTACCTTTGTGGTGGCCAAAAAGCCAATGAGGGTCTTGTGGAAAGAAAGATGAATACTGGTACAGTGACAAAGTCAGAGGTTAACTGCTGCCTGAGGACTAGTATTCATCATATACTTCCCTCTTATGTTTCTCTTATAGAGAGGCACATGGGTACCATAGACAAGTGGCCTCCTGAACTTGTGTGGAGAAATAGATCTATGTGACTCAAGAAATGGATTTTGGTGGCTATTGAATGTACCTCTCAAGTATCTGACATCCAATTTAATTGATCAAGGTTTTTTGGCTGATGTGCTTTAAAATCCATTTATCTGCTTCCCATAAATGCAGAAGCAGCTCAAAGGAATGACTGAGCATGCCAGGAGACTGTGGAAAGCCTGTTCCTGGGGAATGAGGGTATCTTCTTGCAGGAATCTTGGATTAAGAAATCACAGGCAACCTTACTGCAAACCTTCTTTAGAACTTCACTGAAATCTAAACTATTCCACCAAGTTTCCCGTGAGTCTCATGAAAGCTTCAGATAATGTTACCATCTTTTACTTATAAGGGTGTACAGGATCAGCTTAAAGAATGTCAAAGTCATTTTCCAAGATCGCATGGTTAGAAATACTACTGTATTGCTGAATTTTCCTACCACAAAATCTAACAGTAGAGTCTGTCTTATACAAGTTGTCTAAAATAGTCTTCCTAATGTAATTTTATTGAAACATGTATCATATTCTTGTTAATTACCAATAAAGTTAAAGTCTGGCTCTAGGTGAAGCTCAGAAGGTTTAAACCTTTTACGGCTCTGCTTAGTACAAACAGGATGCATAATGGAAGTAATTTACTTATGTATGTTGTAAGTAACCAGTGAATTCTGCTATACATCACTAGCAAACAGGTCACACTCTCATGAAAAGAATACTGTAAAAATAAATGTTCTAGAAAGAAGATATTGAAGGCATGTGTCCAGCATTTTAATATTTGGATTACATATTTTAATTAGTATGGGAACGTTTGACCTGAATCAATCAATAAATCTATTAATTTCCACTGATTCAACACTTCTAAAGTTCAGAGAGCTGTCCTTGTTATGGAATCGTGCAGGCATGGCCACAAGTAATTAATTAGCTACAGATAATGTGCATTCTTAGTAGTGTAAATTCATTTCTACTCATTATAGTTCTATATTTATACAGGTGATACAATTTTCCCATTTTCTTGATTCAAACTTAGAGGATTACACTATCAAAATCTTTTCAGGGACATCAAAAATTTATAATTTGTGAAGGAATGAAATAACATTTATATAACTTGGCATATTGGTTGATAGCTAGGAGACTTAAGGCTTCAGGAAGAATTATTTAAAATTAAATTAATTGGAGGTTTTATTTTAATTGGTGCTCTGAAAAGTTGTTGCAGAAAATTAAAATTCAGGATTTTTTAAATGAGAAATCTCTTAAGGCAAAGAATTTTTATTTCTACACATTCAGTTATAAGCAAATAATCACAGGAAGTGAAACATCTTTTTACTGTTAGTAACCTACTACCAAATACAGCACTTTTTTCAATAAGCCTGTATATTTGATGTCTTTTTTCTTAGGTATTTATAGTTATACCAAAGGTTTTTACCTGTATTATAAAATGCTATATGCATACCATTTATATGTAGTCTAAGATTTAACATTAATAGTTTTTCAAAATTTAAGTTTATTGTTTAAAAAAATCAGAAACCTGTCTTTGAAAATTTAGTGAAGTATAAAGATATTTATGTACCACAGTATATCTACAAAAATGCTATTTGCAGATACATTAGATTACCAACAACTTAGAAAACACAAAGATAATATATTTTATTGAAAAAAATAATTACAAATTGTCATATAAAATAAAAATAAAAACATGCCATCTAAACATGTTAATCAAGTCATTTCTTATCAAATTATATCTTTAATAACTTTAATAGATCCTAAAATGATATAATTTCAAACTATTCCATTGTAATACACTTAAAATATACATGCAATTGAATGATTAAAACTAAGCATTTACAAATAATTTTACTGTCACAATTTCAACATTAACAGTACAGATTAGGATCTGAGCTTCTTTCAGGAAAAAGATACAAAAATAATGATGAACAATCTTGTTTCTTATTGCCTAGCAGAAGAAAGCATAAGATCAGGAAAGAGAATCAGCTTGTATCTTAATGTTAAAAAATTTCGGTAACTTAATACAGAGTTCTCACACAGAGAAAAATATCTTCATCTGTCTATTAAGTGGCATCTTTTGGTAACAATCTTAGATACACTTTAGGGTATGACGCCAGAGTAAGTTGCAGAATATACAATTTTGTAAGAAGAGTTATGAATAAAATCTAGGACAGAGCTGGGAAACTGCCCTTCAAAAATATTTAAACTCTTAGTCAGAATTTTTAAAAAAGAAAAAGAAAATTAATTATATAAAGTTACATCATATTTTAAAGGCTATCGTCACTAAATTATCTCTACATGTTATAAAATAAAATTGAATATGTACATAGTTTGAAATTTCAGTATTTTTTGAAATTTAGGGTTTTAGTAGAAAAAATCATGTATATGCTCCCCAGAAAGTTATGATAAACTGAAATTCAAGTAAATATTGAAGTTGTACAAAGAATACTATTGGGCTACTGAAACATTTTCATTTGACTTCGATATTTTGCTTTTCAATGTGCAAAACACAAAGCATTTAATTTGTCACAGCATTAACTTGAATTAGATTTCCTAAAGATTGTTTCAGGCTGTTTCTAAAGAGGATGGGTAGACAATTTGCCTCACGTGAAGTCAATATGATGGGGCAGCAAAATCTTCGATGCTCTCTCAGCGTGCTATATAAGTTTTACATCATGCTGGAGGAAAAGGGGGAGCCCAGCTTTGTACTAGAGCGTTGGGATTGAAGATTGGCCGAGTCTTCAGGGAGACAGAGGCAAAGACTTTTAACCACTGAAGACAGGGTGCTCAATATTCACGTATACACCCATGAATGTAACATATACATAAAGTAATAGTATCTTTTTTTTTTGTATCGGGGATCGAACTTGGAACCTTGGACTTGTCAGGCAGGCTGCGGCACCACTGAGGTAGACCCCTGGCCCAAGTAACAGTATCTTTTGAGGAAATTTTTATCCTATGAGGCCTGGGGCAGCTTGTATTATTTATCAGCATATTATCTTTTTTTGTGTGTGGGGGGTGTGCCAGGGATCAACTCGAGTCCTTGCACTTGTGAAGCAGGCAGCGGAATCACTGAGCTAAATTCCTGGCATCAGCATATTATCTTAACTTAGAATAGAATGAACCAATCGTTAAAGATATACCTAATGATTTATACTATAGGTTACAGACTTTATCATTAGAGATTTTTTTCATATAGAATAGTTTATTATAGGTGTTTTTATTCTATAGAGTTGAGAGAGAGAGAAATTGAATAAAAAGGTATTTATTCTAACATTTATTTGCATCTTAATAATTATTTTGAAATTTGGTGCTTCTATTTTATCCACTGCACTTAAAACCAAACATTTAGGTATGACAAACGATGCTGTAAACAAATGAACAAACAAAAAAGATCAATCAAGATAAAATGCCAATCACTTGAAGACAAAGAAGGCATAAAATATAATTTAAAAATCATATTGGTTATGCACTGAAGAGAAAATGCAAATGAGCATTTATCCATGTACCCCAAATTTCTCCAGTTCTTAAAGTGTAGCAGATATGATTCTCAGTGCTACAAGAGAAATGGCTTTAAAAAGAAAGCTCTTAGAATAATGAAATACTTATAGTATAGAAAGGAAAAGTTGACAAACACAGGTCCCAATAGCCCTCAGCAACCTAACTTCCTCTCTGTAGGCCCTATCTCTTAAAATTTCCACTGGCTTCCAACAGTGCTACGGTCTAGTCACCAAGGCTTTAACACAAGGGTCTTTGGGAAATATTTAAGATCCAAATCATAGCACATATAATTTCCTATCTCTGTTCTGTAGGATATTCACAGAGTTTATTCTTACACTATTTGAATTCTTTAATTAATACTAGCTATCCATATGATTTTATCAATCTACATTAAATAGTAACATTCTCCACCATTACCATCTCTGTCACTATCATTCTACATAATTTTACTTTGACACTTAATCAACATCTAAACACTGTACATTCTATTATTTATTTGCTTAAAGACAGATAGATATAAATAGATATATGAAATGATTCTCTACTAAACCATAACTGAAACATTCAATTTAAACAAGAGTGATTTACTTTACCTCCCAGTTTCAGAGGTTTCAGTCCATGGTCAGCTGGTTCCATTGCTGTGGGTCTTATATGAGGTAGAATATCATCATGGGAGCATATGATGAAGGAAAGCTGCCCGCCTCATGGTAGCCAGAAATAAAAAAAAAAAGAAAATGAGAAAGCGAGAGCGGAAGAGACCATGAACTAGATATAGTCCTTAAATTCAAATCGTCACAATACATTTCCTTCTACTAGTTCCTATCTTTTGGTTCTATCCCCTCCCAAGAATGCCATCAAATTATGGTCCCATCAACTGATTCATCCACTTGATGAACTTTCAGTCTTAAAGATTCAGTCTCTTTCCTTAAAAACTCATCCTGAATTCAACACACGAATCTTTGGGGGAACATTTTAGATATCAACTACAACAGGACCTCTGCCTGTTATTCTCTTTCTTTGCTTTCTAGACAATATGATGTATCTTTCTCCACCTTATGATATGTTGTCTTGCCACATGCCCTAAGGCAACAGACCGTGGAAGGAACCCTCTGAAACCATGAACTAAAGTAAACGTTTCTGCCTTATAAGTTGATTATCTCAGGTATTTTGTCAGAGTGATAAAAAATTCACTAATGTATAGGCAAAAGACCCATAAGTAAAACACCCCCAAAACTGTGACCAAGATAGTGCTTTGTGCACACTATAAGACCCTGGTCTTGATTTACATGAGATATTGAACATATATTTGGCATTAAAAGACATGAAGTTATCTAAAGAAACGACAAAATGTATGGTCTGAGGCATTCACCTGTTTAGAAGTCAGTGATGAAGGTATTTATAAAGAAAGGAGACCTAGAACAACAAAGAATTAACACAGGAAGAACAGCAAAAACATAGCCAAATTGTCAAACAAGAAAAATACTTTAGGGAGGATACAGTTAAAATGTTTCTAATGATTTTAGTGCTTTAACTAAGCTGGAGTTTGCAAATACAGTATGTGATTTGGTAATGTGGACGTTGTCGGTGACTTTTCAGGAGCTGTTTTAATGGAATGTAAAAATAAGAGCTTGAAGAGAGAGGGTCAAGCCGTGTGGAAGGGGTGAAGACCACCTAGAAGAGTAATCAAAATAAATGAATGCTAGAGACTATTGGTAGCTAAAGTGAATGTGGCATAAAATAAAATTCTTTTAAAAACTACCAAAGTTTTTACTAATCCTAAACTTAAAGTGGTCAAAAGTGGGATGGAAAAACAAGGAATACTGTCAGGTCAACTGCCTAATCGAGGGATGATCTAATCATCAAGAGACCAATCATTGTGAAGACATGAGTGACTTCTTTTTTCTGTTTTTAAAATTAATGCATTTGCTCCACATCAAGTTTATTTACATTATGTGGGCAATAAAATCATTGGGAACATCATTAAAGTCATCAGTGCCCTAGAACTATCACCAAAGATTCTGGTTTCATTAACCTGGGGATAGATAGAATATTGAGATATTTAAAGAATGCTCTCATATATTTCCAACATGCAGCCAAGGTGTTGAGTGTATGAACAAAGTTTTGACTGGGAAGAATGTCTGTAATATTTTAATCAAAAAACAATTTTCCTATGTCCTAATGAGTATAGCTTGATTTTTTAATAAATTATAAAAATGTACTATCTTTGTATCTATACATATCACATTTATATATGATATAATCTTTATGTAGGTGAAATGATGCAAACATAAAAGGCAGAATATTTGTGTTTTGATCATTGAATTAATATGTAATATTTTTGTACTTTGGGAGAAAATACCTAATATTATACAAATTACTTAATATCAGATTAAATTTTAAAAGAATGCAATTGAGTTATAAAACTATCCTTGTTTTCTAACTTCTTTTGGCTTTTTATTTGAAAGCATAATATAGTTTATTCAATTGTTATTGATCAGCTTAGCAGGATGAGAGATCATTTTATAATCTTTGACCCTTTTAAATTCATCTTCAGAAAGATTACTTTTTATTGCCATTACTATTTATACTTTCTGCAGTGTTCATTTTGCCTTTTACTTATTTAAAAGCAAAATTACTTTGGCCTTTTACCCTAAATTCTATTCAGCATCCTGCTTTATTTCAACTTGATATTTCAGTCTCATTTTTTATCTCTTTTTCAAGCACATTCTGCCAGGTTTTATTGAATTTTAATAAAACAGAAAGGAGATTTTATAATGCCATTCTGCTTATACTATTACATATTTTCCTCAATATAACATATTATTTTTCGTGTTTGAGTTACTTGTAGATGTGGATGTGTTTAGGTGTGTATATATTTGCTTACTCCTATTTGAATGAGTCCTAGTCAGTTGTTTTCTCAAATTTGTATAAATTCTCCTTGCTTCTCCTCAATATCTTACATTTTGTTGTTGTGTTACTCCTCTGAGAATTTAAGCCAAAGCTCAACATATAAGACATTTATACTTCTAGCTCAATAATCAATAACCTGTAAAGAGTTCCTCAGCTATTGAATCCTAGTATATAAATTTCCTTACTTTGCTATTTCCTGCAGAAGACTTTTATAATTGGTCTGCCAATGGCCAAATTTTGTTAGACATTCTATTTGGTTTGGGACCGTATAAGCATCATAGCTGGTCTCTTTCATGATGTTGCTGACCGCTTTGATTTCTTTTTCTTAATTTATGCTCTGCCTTTTTATCTTGGGCATCATAAATACAAAAACATTCAAGGGCTGCTAGGCAACTATGGAAAAATCAAGTGGAAGTTGTATGGGTATTGAGTACAGTGTACCCTTGGCTTACAAACTAAATTCATTTGCAAGGGCTTGTTGTAATTCAAGTTGGCTATAAGGCAAGACTATCTTTCCCATAACAGATAATGGAAATACCTATAATGGGTTCCGAACCTCCCAAAGCACCCCTTAACTAAGCTTTTCATAATAAAATAAGTTGTATAATGTAATTTACCAGAAACACCAATAATTTTACTAGTGTATTCATCAAATAGTTATAAAATGTGCCTTGTTTACCAGAAACAACAATTTCATACCGTATTCACCCCTCAAGTTGGCATCTTTGACTTCCAGGAAGGGAGTATGAAACGGAAGGTGGTTGTTATCTTGGAAGGAGAGTCTCCTTCCTTAACAACATCAGGAATCTGGCTCTCCGGTGTCCTTTCTCTCCTTAGGAGAGTCTGTAGCCCACTAGGACCTGATTCTGGCTCAGTAGATTTCAAACTTTTCAAACTAAAAACTGGTCTAAGGTTGCCTGTTTCTGTCTTTTCTTTACATTGTTCTGTAGTATGACATGACATTGTCATTAAGCAAGTGAATACAATGTTCGACTTTTTCTCTGCTTGGTGGGTCTTCTCTACAAATGTTTGTAGCTCTGTCCATTTTTTTAGGGTTTCCTTCATTTCAGAAGAAGAACTTTATTGCACTGATTATTGATACTCCCCCTCCTCTTCAGAAAGTTCTTCAGCTGCCATTCTCTGTTGCTCAGCAAGAACTTGTTGAAGTCCCTCTTTAAATAATTCCTCTGAGTGTTCCTCCACCAGTTCCTCAACATCACCACTGTCTACCTGCAAGCCTATGGACTCTGCTATAGTGACAATGGCCTCAACCAGAGTCAATTGAAGGCTCAGGCTCCTCTACACAGCCTTCAAAGGCTCTCTTCTGTATAATTTTAGGCCACACTTTCTTTCAGGCAGATCTCAACGTCCTTAGAGAGACATTGGCCCAGGATTTCTCAATTAGCCCCACACACTACAGGATGTTGTAATGTGTCCTACAGAACTGGATCTGAGACCATCTGGAAGCACTTGAGGAACAGTCCCTTAGTGTGCAGCTTCTTAATGTTAGCTATAACCTGCTGGTACATAGGCTGCAGTAGAGGAGTTGTATTGGGTGAGAGGAACTTGACTAGGAGCCATGAGAATTCTTCAGCCAATTCTTTTTCCAAATCTCATGGGCGAGCAGGAGCATTATCCATGATAAGAAGATCCTTGAGTGGTAAACCTTTGTCCTCTAGATATTTCTTTACAATAGTACAGAAAGCCTCCCTGATCTACCCAAGAAAATGTACTTATTACCCAGGCTTTTGCATTAGATGTCTACATGACCCCTAGTCTATTCTTTATGACTTTATGTTTTCTGCACCCTCTAGGGGTCTCAGAGTGATAAACCAAGAAAGGCTTTATCTTGAAGTCACCACTTGCACTGGCACATAGCAGTAAAGTTAGCCTATCCTTCCTAGGCTTGTGGCCTGGTATTTTCTTTTCTTCTTGGGTCTCCTGGGCATTTTCTTCCAGAAAAGACCAGTTTCATCACAGTTGAAAACTTGATGAGAGCAAAAGTCATTTCTCTGTGTCATCATTTCAAAGTGGTGTGTTTAATGTTCACCAGCCCTCTTATCAGCACTGGCTGCTTCACCTGTCTAGTTATGCTATGATCCCCAGTTCTTACTTTGAACTTCTTGCTTTGTTATGGTATGAACCTCAGTTCAAGTGACTGGCATGAAATGTTTCACCATTATTACTCATTGATGCATTATCCTTTATGAGATCTGTATTTATAGCCCTAGTTTTTTCATAAATTATAGACTCAGGCCACAACCTGCCATTGGCCTTTCATTTATCTACACTTATCTAACACTGGCCTTTCTACCTTATCTAACACTGTTGATTGTGACTTCCTAATTTGACTAGCTCCTTTAGCAACACTAGCTTCTTTATACAAATCTTTCCCTGTAAGATTGTTGAGATGGTGGGTTTCGACACGCTGTAAATATTAGTGAGATTGGTCACATGAATGCCACTTTCATATTTCTCCACAATTTCTTTCTTCTTTTCCATTGTGATTGCTTTCTTTACCTTTCCTTCCTTAGCTTCTTTTCTATCTTTTTGTGGCCATTTTGATAGCAATAATTCTAGTGATTATATAAAGTGCTGATGAAATCATGTCCAAAAACATGAGCATGTGGGCTCAGACTGATATGTACGCTTACACATCCTTTTCTGTCATTGCGAGTCTTTGTTTCCAGTTGCACAAGTGACTGTTATTTGGTCATAACTCAAGACTTTGGTCATAAATTAAAACTAAAATTCTGGTTGTAACCCATGTTGTTTGTATCTGAGGCTGGTCTGATTCAAGTGTACACTTGTATTTTCCAAGATTTCTTGACAATATTTTTTAGCATTACTAGCATTCCTCTTTATTTTGCTGGTTTAGCCTAAATAGTCTCTTCTACTGACATTGATTAGTGATTATAGGTATCTCAATACAAATCATAATACTTTTTTTATATACATGTGTCACAGCTTTAAAAACCCACTCACTGAAGATGTAAAAAATTCCCAAGCTGTGCCCTTAAAGGTTTGTGGCATTTCCAGCTTTCACTGTGTAAGGTCAGCTGGGATTTCCTCAATAGTTTTAGAGGTCATATGTTTTCTAGAGGAATGAAAGTTATAAATATGATTTCCCTACTTTCCTGAGTTTGGTTGGATTGCACTGTTCATTCTGTAATTATCTTGAGAATTCTGTCATTTCTAGTGCAATTCTTTATTTCCCAAGAATTTCAATGTTTTCAGAATTATTTTCTATATTCCTTTGGCTATTTCAATAAAATCCTGAAGGGAGGGATGGGGAAAAAAGAGCTATCTGTGGTTTATCGTATAACTTGAAAGCTTCATAATCAGGTTATTTTAAAAACTTAAATATGGGTTACATTTTGAGACATTATGGAAGCTGAGATCCTGCCATATTCTTAGTTGAACATCTGCATTAAATTGTTTATAACCAGCTTGCTCTTTTCAGAATTTGATTGCATATGAATTAACAACTCTATTCAGGTCACATATCAGAAGTAAATAATTGTGTTTTGATTTAATCACACTCCCTTAAGTTGTGAAAGGGATATAAACTTCTTGTTCAAATTCAAAATATACCTCCTAGTGCTGATATCAGTGAAGTGGTCATATCTCTTTTAACCCAGTGCATCTATATATTGATTGACTAATGATATAGGTAGGGTAATCCTGCTACTACCATTTTGGTAGTTGCTACATTGGAAGGACTAATATAGTTTTACTCGTTGGTGAGTGACTTTCACTCAAGTGTTCTATTTCAGGGCAGGAATCCCTTCAGCTTGTGGTTCTATGAATCCTTGAGTTTGCTACACTTCTTCTACCAGCAGAAAAGTAAAGACAAAGTGGAATGGGCACACTTCTTAGAAGACTTGGCCTGAAAATTGAATGCCATACTCTGCTCAGATTCCCCTGCTGGGGACTCCAGGAGATATGGATGGTCTTCTCTGCCTACAGAGCAAAGTGAAAATAAACGAAAAATAATAATTCACTTGTATATAAATTATTTGATCATTAATGGGAATAATAGACTGAATTATTTCCTTCTGAGTTGATGAAATTTAACCACATCAAAGAAATTCACAGCCCTCCCATTCTCAATGAATACAAAACTCATCTCAAAGAGATATTCTGACAGTGAAGAGCCTCACTAGGACAATGTATACCTCATCAGATCTATTCATCTTGCCTTCTTAGGTATTAACTCTAATTCAGGAGGGAAACTTATTTATGTTAGTAAAGAACTATCCAAAATAGCCACACACATGTAATTCAATGAGCCTGTGTTTCTTAAGAGTGAAATGGGTTGATTCCATTTATTTCATTTCTGTACTTCATATTCTAAATGCCTGAGAAGTTTTCCCTCTTGTTCAATGTAATCCACTTGGTAGAAGGTTAATATAAATAATAAATGAATGAACTCTTCTGGAAAAATGGTCCTCATTTCATTTCTGTAACCCTGTTGCTCCCCTAATAAAAACATTTCCTTCTAAGTTTTGAGGCATCCTATACATTTTCCAAAATACTGAGTTTCATTCATTTAAAAATATTATCTTTAATATTTCTTAAAACTTCATTAAGAGCACTTATTTAAGTTTATATTGTGTCATATTCAAATATTTTGAGAATTTATATTTTACATTATTTATTTCCAATTTAATTTTGCTATTATCCAAGAACATATTTTCTACTGCTAAATTTATTAAGGTTTGCTATCTGGACATGATTATAATCTATTCATGTTTAGTATTTTCCTGTCTTATCTATTAGATCAATTAAGTATATATTCCTTGATTTTATTTTTATACTTTAGATGAGATCAATTAAATATGTTATTTAAAAAAGCAGTTCAAGTACTACCTATGGGAGATGGGGTTTTATTAGACAGATCTGTCTTGTGGGATGAAATATTCTGCAGTGTATAAACGGTGTTGATCACAGTGGTATAGACATTTTCAAAATTCATCAAACTTTACATTTAAGATCTGCACATTTCACTGTTTTGAAATTTCTCCTCAATTAAAACTTCAAAAAATAAATTGAAGGAGGCAAGTGAAGAAATGCTCTCTTAAGGAAACTATATAATCTATACAATTTAGAAGGAACCGTACAGAATGTAAACCTCTGTGTACTCATTAATATTTTGCATCAATGTCACTGTATATCCACTAACAAATAAATGTTAATGCCAGACTTTCCTGTTTTGAAAGTATAGACAGATACAAGTCCTTTTCAGTTTCAAATTGAAAATTCTCTTTTCTAAAAGCTTGGTTACCTGAAACTATATTGTAACATTATCAAAGCTTTTTATTATGTCATGATTATCAACATTGCCATTGTCACTCTCAGGTTATTATAATGTAGTAATTTAACCATGTTAAATTAAAAGAAGACTACACTAATCATTATTTTTACCTTCATAGTTTTATTGTTTTCTAATTTTATATTATATCTTCCCATTATGTGATGACATCAAGCCACAAATTACATAGTACTATCTATCTCTTTAGTTCTAAATCTATCATTAATATTTATCTTGTTTACAAGGATATCTACCAGTAAAAATATATAATGCTATCTAATATTGCTAAATTTTTTAGAAATTAAAATTTATGAAGCACCTATTATTTTGCTAACACTCTAGTAACCACCTTTTACTTTTGTCTGAGTTTTTCCTCACTACTTTATGAGGAGGTGCTATTGTTCCATATAATAAATGACAAAATTGAGACTGAGTTGGGTTTAACTTCTCTAAGCTTACACAGTGGAGTAATTCCAGGTACTGCTATTCACAGCTAATTTTATAAGACACCCTTGTCCATAATTCCATTACACCAGAGAGCTACAGAATATTCCCCCTTTCAGCTTTTGAATAATATATATTAATGGTATTTTTAATATTTCTATTCACCTAATAAACAAAAATGGCTCCTCAATAACCACTAAAATCTCTTTTCTCAGCAATCTTTAGTTTTATACATCCCTTAATACACATTTACATATATTTGATTGAAAATAGGTCATTAGTACATAAAATAATCATATGATTACTTGGCTAGATTTTATATTACAGGAAATCATGGTTTTATTGAGTGTATAATGACTTCCAAGTTACAACTTAGGAACACTGTAGACTCAGTGTTGCCATTTAAGTCATTTTCCTTCAGAGTCAATAGATCTTCAAATAAGTCTATTTAAAGGTTATTGCAAGGCAAACCTTCAAAAGATCTCAAGTACCTTATTAGTATTTCAGATAGAATAAATGTGACTCTACAATAATATATTATTATTCACATCAATCACAGTCTAAAACCCACAACAGATGTTGGATAAATTTATCTTTTGCATCTTTATTCTTATTATAAATTAAATTAGTTCCAATTTACTTTGCTGAGATGAGGTTCACTTTTTTCACAGATAGCTAGCTAACACATATTAATGAGGTTCACAGATAGCTAGCTAACACATATTAATATGTGAAGGAAGCTCTTACACCAACTAAATAGTTACTAAAATAGATAATCTTTCATTTCCATGTTTCACTTGATTTTTGAATCAGGTGAATAGATTTTATCTATCAAGATATGAACTTTACTTCAAACTAGATTAATTAATCATTATAATGTCTGACATTAAATTTTCTGTGATATTATAAAGTCACTTTAAACACTATATTCTAAAATGACCTTATGTCATACAAAATTGAATTTTAGTTAGAGCTCATAGTTTTCTTTGTTGTTTCTACTGAGCTAAGCATGTAGTGTATCCTTTTTGAAATTTCAACATTGATTGTATTCAAAAGCATTGCTCTCAAAGGTCTAAATCCATGTATATCTATTTTGAATATTTAATAGTTTTAGAGTATTTTTCTTTTAAAAATTGTTCTTAAAGTATTTAACTTATCAAAATTTTATTGCATTTAAAATATTTTTTAAATTTTACTTAAATTCACTTTTGCAACTGCTTCACCAGTCTTTAGGCTTATGAAGTAATTTTTAGCTCAAAGATATCTAAATTCATGGGAAAACTTTTCTAGTAAAATGTTTCTACATAATGTTCAAAGAGCTATACGTATTTTCCAGCATGATTTAAATAGTGAGAATTACATAAATTTGATAGAATTGTAGCATTTGATGACTCCAGAAGACTGCAGTGAGTTAAAAATCACTTTGTACATTGATATGACACTGACTACAAGATAGATTAAGTTCCCCAATTGCAAGCCAATTTAATTCATCTTTTTCTGTGCAAACAATATATGATACTCCAACATGGAGTGGCTGAAGACTAAGTCTCAGATGGTTGGCTTTGTTATTGAATATTTAAATTTCTAGGCAAGGAACATTAGTTGATAGAACTAAGTTACTGAAAGTACAACAGGAAGATGAAAAAAAGTCACCAAAGTCTTTGTCTACCTACCTGATTTCTATTGGATATCTTCCATACTTCAGTTATTAAATTAAGCATATTCACAAGAGGAAGAAAATACATTTTGTAATCTCCTAACTAGTGATACCAGAACATTAGGTAAGTAAAATTTTGTTACTCATGTCCTTTACAAATATACATTACTTCATTAAAGTGAACACAGATCCATTTTATGAAAATCAAGGTCTTTGAAGTTTAATATAGGATTATTTGTGCTCTTTTTAGGAATGGTGCTACTTTTTAAAAAAAACTTTTAAAAAATAGTTTTTATTTTTATCTTCACATTGTTTTACTTGGTCCAATGTAAGTGTTTCTTTTTTTTTTTTTTTTCGGTACCAGGGATCGAACTCAGGTACTTGCGCTTGTGCAGCAGGCAGCAAAACCACTGAGCTAAATCCCCTACCCAATGTAAGTGTTTCAATGCATATATTATAATTAAAACTATTTTGATATTTTGCAGAATTTATGTGGAGATGTAAGGCTCATTCTTATTCTTGAGTAAAATGGATATAATTAAATTTTCAAAAGTATTCAAATTAATTTGTCTGGCAGTTAGAATATACAGTGAACAAATATATTAAGCACAGGTCACCCTGTGACTAATACCAGTTAGAAGTTTTGAGAAATCATACCTATTTTTCATAATACATTTACCTGTTCTTGTGAATTGAACAGCAGAGGAATTGAGGCCTTAAGTTGTTGGTGGTGGTATTGGGCATGCATAGTGGGAAGAAGGGAAGACAAATATAAGATAAGTGGTCAATAATTATTTTGTATATAAGATATGACCAATGATATTTTGCCTAGTAGGCTTACAGAGCTTGTTTTGCTTGAACCCAATCCAATTTTTATGGCCAATTCCTCTTTCATTTAATTGAACAGTTCCTTTTCTTCCAACATAGGGATATAATTTCTTTCTGTGCATTCCTGCACCTTTCCCACACGATTTCAGGATATAGATTATACTTAGGCCCTTTATAAATAGACTTAATCAACATGATAAACATGCATATAGCAATTATTGCAAATTAACCACTTTGATGCTAATCATCTCTATTTGTGTTTCTCTCAGACTTGATTTCTTATGTCTTTAGAAGAGGTAGCACCAGCATCCTCTTAACATGCCAACTTTTTGAGTCACAGACATCCGTTAAAAATACAGGGGGATCACCTTGAGCTCCAGAAATGCAAATCAACTGGAAAAACACCAGCTGGCCTTAATCTTTCAACATTGCAGTTGAGTCTGCCTCATGTCAGCAGGCTAGCAGGTATTCTTTTTATAGAAACAGAAACTTAGCAGATGTAGTTGCTGTTTCTTTCCTGTCAAAAGTGAAATTCTCCCTTTCCCAGCTGTATCCAAACACATACTCTCCTCATTCCAACACACAGACACACACAGCGTCCCATTGTGCAGGGAATATATTATTTGAGGAGAGGTAACACTAACTAGCACAGAGGCATTAGGAAGAAAGCCTACTCTTTAATTTTGTACTAAATAGTTTTAAAGTTCAATTGTCAAAAAGTTATCTTCATTTCCAGGCTTGATTTTAAAAGCATGTGCTTTGTTCTTCGTTCAATAAATTGTCAGTGCCAAAATCTAAATTCAAATATAAAGAGACAAGCAGCAATCATTAATAACATACTTTTTCTTTAAGTTTTCTAAACACCAGGAAATGGTCACAAAAGTTAATCTGAGGTTACATCCTAGTTTAAAAATATTCACCTGCACTTCATTCTGGTTAAATCACAGAATGTTCTGATTCAATCTTTTGTGCCCTTATTTTTAAGGCACATAAGTCACTGTCTCCTTTTCTATGTTACTGTGTCCCAAAAAAGATGAAGAGGTAATATAGGCAACCCAAAATAACCATTTTTTATAATAAGTAAAGGTTAAAACCATTTATACAGTGACTCATAGAAACATCAAATGCAGTAAACGTGTCAGGATAGGATGGCAAGAACATAAAGTCAAGGCTGAATACATGGAAGTCATGTGCCTTTGCCTTAATTTGGGAAGTAAACCCACTCAATTTTTCCCCCAAAATGGAACACTGTGTGAAATATAACATCACAGAAACATGAGACATTGTCTGTCACACCTCAGTAGTACTTCTGTTTTCTGTTCATGCAGCTATTTGTCTTTCCTTGGCTTATACCTCTTTATCGTCAGAGGTCATAAACCAGATGATAAGACATGTTACTACTCACATTCTCCTCTTCACCACCAATCTGCTGTTGCCCCTTTGGTCTGTAATAATTCAAAGTACTACTTTTTTTGACCTCTGAAATTTTTCTTTATAAAAGAACAATGATAGGTGCATTTTGGATAATGGAGAATCTCTTGTATACTGTGTGATTCCTACCACCTCTGGGAGGACAAGAAAATATTAATTTGTATATTGAAACTCCCAGTGTGTGCTGGGCATTGTGCTGAGCACTATAGAAATTACAAGAACTGCAGGTCGGTTGTCATAGATTCTGTTAGTTTTTTACACTAAATTCCCATTAATCTCTACTTACAACAAGATAGTAAAATGTGTTAACAGGTCTTTTGTTTATCTCTTTGTTTTTTCCTCCCACTATTGGAGATTGAACCCAGAGGTTTTTCACTGAACTACAACCCCAGCCAGTTTTTTCCCACTGTTTTACTTTGAGGGTCTCATTAAGTTGCTGCATCTCTGTTAGCTCAGCCTCATGGGGTGCTGTGATTGCCAGCATGCTCACTGTAACATTCCAGGTCTGCTCCCAAATCTTTATATTCAAGGACATAAAGCACTTCAGATGTCTGCCATCATTTGTTTATATCCAACATTTGTTAATATTTGTGTTGTAGTTTTAAATCAGATATAGGTAAATAAAAAGTAGGAGGGCCGGGATGTAGTTCAGTGGTTCTACCACCTGCCTCGCAAGCACAAGGTCCCGAGTTCGATCCCCAGTACCAAAAAAAAAAGTAACAGATACTCATAGCAAATATCATGTGATTATAATACAGAGACCACAGAGAAATATGACAAAGTATGGAAACTAAATGTTTTGTAGTTTTTCTTACATTTAAGTATACCATGATGTTATCACATTAATTTGTGTATGAAGTTTAACCATGAAATTTGTAAATGTAAATTAATTTAGAATAGAGAAATCCATAATGTTTCCATGGTTAACATAGATTAAAAATTTACTATAAATGTTTCAGACAGACATTTTATATACTAAATCATGTAAATGGAGCATGGATGTCGTGGCACACACCTGTAATCCTACTCCTCTGGGAGGCTGAAGCAGGAGGATAGCAAGTTCAAGACCAGCCTAGGCAATTTAGCACCTTGGTGAGAACTCGTCTAAGAAAAACAATACAAATATGAGTATAATTCCTCAATCCTTTCCCAAAATTATTAATACTTTTCCCAAAGTATAAATTATTACTGGAAGTAAATATTATTTTTCAATTAATTTTAAAACTCTCATATGTATCTGTATTTAAGGATATATGAAAATATCATTTCATAATTACTCTAAAATATCACAGAAAACATAATAGTAAACATGTCCTTTTGACCTTTCAATATTTATCCAAATATATATATTTTTTGGTACTGGGGATCAAACTCAGGACCTTGAGCTTGCGAGGCAGGAGGCGGAAACACTGAGCTAAATCCCCGGTGGTATCCAAATATTTTGATAATTATTTATGCCTTTCCAGGTAGCTGTATTTAAGTTATTTTATATGTTTTATAAGGGTATTCCAGTATGTGAATAAATCAGTTTATTTTCCTGTTAATTAATAATTAATTAAATTCTTTTACAATTTCAAACAATAATGAAGAAATATTTTTTGTCTGTCTCCTTGCCTACATGTGCAAGATTCTAGAAAATAGGTTTAGTGATGCTCTCTAACAAATATAAACATCTTCAAATTTGCTAGACATGCCCACATTTTCTGCAAATATCTTTACATTCTCAAAGACATATGAATAAACTTTTTTAATCCCCCAATCCCTGTTGTTATAAAATTCTGTAAATGTTAATTTTGCTAAAATAACTTCATGAGAAATCATATAACATTTTATTTTAATTGCATTTCTCTAATTTCTAGTGATTTGAGTACATTTTCATGTTTACTGGCTTTGCAATGTCCTCAACAAATTGCTCAGACAAGTTGTGATAGAAAAATAGTGAATTCTTAATAAAAAATTTTTACTTATTAGACACATTGCCATGAATGTGTTCCTTGATATGCTCCAAGATATGCTCCCTATGTTCCCCCTTGCTAGAAACACATCTATCCCCTCATCTTGCCATTTTCTGAAGCAGTTCTGGAAGTCTTCTTTCATGAATGTGTTTGGTTTCATTGTCATGGCTGCCTCAGTGCCTGGAATCTATTCCAGACCTTTACTTGTCATGGTCATTCTGACTTCAAGCAAGATCTAGAAGTCACATGTTGCCAGATCCTGTGAATAAGGTGGGTGAGGACACACTGTAATGTTTTTATGAGCTGCCTCTCCCTTGGCAGCAGCAGTCATTGTATTGTTATCTTACGTTGAATTGACACTCATGAAACAAGGCTTTCAGAACTGCTTCAGGAAGGATGCAAAAGCAAAGGAGTTTCATGGCAATGTGTCCGTTACTGTTATGATTTTTAAAAATTAAACATTTACCACATTTCAATCATCCTTTATCATTTCCAGATTTTCTATTAAGTATATATTTTT
>NW_004624844.1:5937691-5951232 GCF_000247695.1 Heterocephalus glaber | reverse complement strand
TGCTTTTTCTTTTCATTTTATATATCTACATTAAGAAATTTGTCTTTAAATTTTCATGTCATTAAATATATCAATGTATCCCTTGATGGTATGACTCTTTGAAACTTTTTCCAACTTTGATATTATAGAAAAATTGTATATGCACTTTTCTCAATTCTTTTTCATTTTAGGTCTTCAGTCTGTATGTGTTTTGTTTATGAGTATGATGTGCAGTAAAGTGGCTTTCATTAGCATTTCCATGGATTATATAAATCACAGTGGAGTAATAAATTTTACACCTCTTTATCAATGCACAAATGTTTTATGTGCATTCCATTAGTATTTTCTGTAATTACTTTCCAAAGTAATTACTTTTTGTTTAAAATTTAATTGTTTATATACTAGTTAATGGGTAAAATTTTATTTAACAATTTTATTATCAAAAATGCATAAGTTATTATGAAGGACTTTCTTGAATTCTTTTGTTTCTATATACTTAGCTATAATATATATAAAATAAAAGGTTTTAGATATAAATTATACACAAAAATCAAGGAAACCAATTATATTTGTATACATGCACATTTATTTAACTAATATAGCATTTCAAGGTGATAATATTAAGGCAAGTGGTGGAGATATTTTTATATATTTGATATATATGACATTATTTCCCACAGACTCTTCATATTTATATTACCGTACCACATATCAGTGCTAGATTAAATATGTCTAACTTAATACTGAATGTTCAAGTATTAAAATGTTGGTAATAAGGTAGATGTGGCTTCACAAGGTTAAAAAACCTAAAAAGGACAAGGTAAGTATTTTAAACCCTTCTATTCCCCTCTCGATCTCTTTCTAATGTTGCTACAAAAACAATAGACAGAGAAAACCATAAAAAGTACTTGTAGTCTAGAGTTTTATGTGCATTTACTTCTATTTCACCATATTTTCTCTGTAAATAATTTTATATATTATTACTAATTCAATAAATACACCTTTGGTATGTACTACCAACATAGAAGTATTTAAAAATGTGTTTTCAAAACATAAAATTGTATAAATATAATTTAGTCATGTATTTTCTTTTCTATTTTATTATCTAGTTTAATTCCTCCATATTCTTCATAATGATTTTCTAAAAATTCATTTTTTGATTCATTGTGTTATGATTTCTCTACTCCATGGACAACACTCTGATAGGAGTGATAATGTCTTCCATAATCACAGACTATATATGCATATACATGTGTATATTTATATTTTAGCATTGAAAAAGGGTATGTCTGTTTTAACAATCCTATTGGCTTATTCTGATGTAAAAAATATATTTTCATGATTTTTCTGTTGAGAAGTACATGTTTTGCAAATGAATTGACATTTTTCATCTCACTAGACTACATGATATTTGGATAGTCTTTTTTTTTTTTTTTTGGTACCAGGGATTGAACTCATGACCTTACACTTGCGAGGCAGGCATAGTGCCACTGAGCTAAATTCCCAGTCCCTCAGATGGTCTTGATTACTATTTGAAGCTCTCTTGTTTCTTAGAATTGGTAAAAACAATTTCATACTGCCTCTCCTACTTTCCTAAGACTTGAGAGCTTACCATCACTGTAGATTTCTCTTTCTATAACCATCATTGAGTCTTCTATTACTTTGTTCTACTTTACCCTTTCTTCATATGTAAAGATTTGCTATCTTAAACCACAATCTATATGCTAATGAGTTTTAAATCTCTAACTTCACTTCTCTTATATACAAAGGATTTGGGGAAACCTAGCCACTCAAAAATAACAGTAGTGTTCAAAATCCAACAAAATTGAAAATTAAAGATTGCATCAGTGTCTTTTATCCTGATTCATATCCTGTCATCCATTCTCTATGCCTTCCTGATCCTAAGTCGCCATTTGCTCTACTTAAGTTTGTTTTATATTTCAGATCTTGGTGAGTGACTTAACATTTCACCTTGTCCCTCAAAGCAGAAACTTGCAAGTCAATATCATTAATCATTTTCCCTTTTATAGTCATATCTAACTTGGAAAATAGTTGTCATTTCTATACCCTAAATACACTTGTTTTCTTTTGACCAACACTGCTATCTAAAAGTTAGGTCTTAGTTTTCTTTTGCTTTATTTCAATAGTATTCTAATCTGTCTTTTCTTCCACAATTAGATACTTTCTTCCATTTCTCCTAACTTTACAAGAGTGATTCTCAATGATTTAACTTGATTATCCCATTTTTTCCTCTGCCTGGATCCCTTTCACGAGCTCAGATTAACTAGATTCTTTTGTAAGTACTTCTTTCTGACCATATTATCATTTACTATAAATTTGTTTATTACAAGAACTCCCTGTAAAAGGTGTGACGGTTTGACCATTAAAAATCATTGTTTTGGATTATTGTACATATTTAAATGTCCAATATAATCACATTCACCTCATTAATCATAAACTTCAAGACATAGAATCTGAATGGTCTTGAATGTAAGACAGTTGTGTCTTCAAAATTCAATACATGTTTGAGAAAATAAGATGTTAATGTCTTGAAGAGAGATTACCTAAAAAAACCAAATACATACAACTTAAAGTTCACTTAATAGTATACATTCTTATTGTATGATACATAAACCTTTTATTCTAGATAGAAGGCTCCTTTGGTTATTTTTAGTATCAATTCAGTATCCATATTTTAAAAATTGTCATATTATCTCTCATTTTTCTCTGAGAAAATATAGTTTTTCAAGAAAAAAGGAAAATTAGTAAAGGGGTCAACTAAAGTATCTTCTGCATTTATAAGTAAAAGTGATTATTCTACAATTTCCAGCCTCTATTAAAAGTATAGAAAGATTTTTATTAATATAATTATTGATGTTATATATATTCAAGATGCTTGAATTCTCTAAATCTGAGTTAACATGTATCACTTTATGATAATGCAATATAAAAATTATATTCATAATGAAATACTCCATTAGAAGTTTTTTCCTTTGGCAAGTCACTGAATTTTGAGACTTTTTAAAAATTATAACGGCTCTGTTGCCTAACACATAGCTGGATGATAGCTCAGGCAGCACATACAATGTATGTGTAAATATGAAGATTATGTCTGTACTTCCAATGTTCAATTATGGCAGAATGCTTATCGCTTTAATTATATTGTCATATAATAATCAGATACTTAGGTAGCTTTCATTAACTTTCTAATAGATTACAGCTTAACTGGTAGGAATTTGGAGAATTAACAGTGAATGGTGGGAACCCAACTAAAACAATGGAAATAAATTAGAATGGAGGTGAATTGCTAGAATGAAGCATATGGATGGAAGTATAAGTAATGGAAAATAATTATTCTAAACCTTACTATATATATTTTTGTCTTGATACAGTATTCAAAGCTTCTATATCTCGTTAGACACATTGCCTATAATATGTTTTATTTTGTTAAAAAAACTCCACTTAATCTGTATGGATGAAATATTTCAATTCTATTAAAACAAGACAAGCATATGTATAATTTCATTTTTATACCAGTAGAATTATTTTTATAGCAGTTTTAGGTTTAGAGCAAAGTTTGGCAGAATGTGCAGAGAATTCTCACATAGAAGGAAACAACATTTGTTGTTCCTAGGCATTTGGGGGTATGGAGAAGAGGGTAGTGACTGTTAATCTGTATTTTTTATTAGTATGGTTTTGCAACACACAATAATTACATTCTTTTGGGGGTTTTCTATATATGTATATAAAATCTTGATCATTTTGACTTCCCTTTCCCACCCTATCCTCTTCTTTACCCCTTCCCTAGATCCTCTTCTCATCTCCATAAAGTCTTTTCCATTTACTACCATCTTTCTTTGATTTTGTTCTTTAAATTAATTATATTTGAGGGTTTTCATATAAGAGAAAATATTCAATATTTAACCTTCTGTATCTAATTTATTTTGTTTAGCATTAGAGTCTCAATATCCATCCATTTTCCTAAAAATTACTCAAATGCATTCTACTTTATCACTGAGTAGTACTCCATTGTATAAATATACCACATTTTTCTCTTTCCATTAATCTGTTGATGGGCATATAGGCCACTACCATGGTTTAGCTATTTCAATTGTTCTGCTATAAAGATAAATAAATTGTATTTAAGAAGAATAGTTTCAGCACTATATGATTATACCAAAAGCCACTGATTTATACATGTTGAACTAGTTAAATTTTATATTGTGTATATTATATCTTAATAAAGCTATAAAGTACAAAGGAAAGAATAAAAATAAAAGTAGTCTGGCACTAGCCAGCAATAAGTAATTAGCTTTTAGTGCATGTCATGACAATAAGTATCTCCATGAATATATATCTCTTGTCTATGTTTTAACTCATACAAATATCTCATATAGTTTTCAGAAATTTTTTTTTTTTTTTAAACTTTGATGAGAAATTCTTTTTTTTTTTTTGGTAGCACGGATCAAACTCAGGTTCTTGCGCTTATGCAGCAGGCGGCGAAACCACTGAGCTAAATCCCCGGCCCCAGAAATGGTTTTGATGTCATACAACAGCATCAAAAGACTCATTTTCACTGAATGAATGTAAATCTAAGTCATCGTTCTCAATATCTGACATACTGTTTTGAAATATACTTGATTGTACTCTATAGATACTCAAATCAAGTACAACTTTCAGTTACTATAAATTCACTCCCATGGGCACTTTTAGCCTATTAATTTTGAAACATATGGATTACCTCATCAGGGAAAATCTGGGAAGGAATAATTACTAACATAAAAATATATAAATACTTAACATTTCCATATACACTCTACAATTCCTAATCTGAGATTGAATTAATTTGCAATTCAATAAAATGTCATCTTTCTGACTCTACAAAAATTGTTATGCCTGATCGACCTTCTCAGTATTAGCTATTTTAGTATCTCCAAATCTATAGCACTATAATTCTTTGGTGATGAATGTATGCTAACATATACATAACAGTGACATTTATTAGCTTCTTTATCTTTTGTATGTATTTTATTTGGATGTTGTAACATTTGTCTCAGGCAAAATTAACAAAAATATCTTTACTACACGTTCTTATTTTTTGAGATTAGCTGTATTGTTATTAAAGTGACAGAATGTTATTAATGTTCAGAACCTTCAGATCACTTACATACAATTAAATACACTTACAGTCATAATAAGTAGGTATGTTTGGCTTTTATAAACATGAGGATTACTTTTAACTAAATAATACTATTTTGTGCAAATAAATAACCCATTTAATTATTTCATATGTTTTAAATAAGCATAACAAGCCCCTTTTATCACTTTCTAATAAATAATTTATGCCAGGTAACATCATTAAGTAATTTGTCGATAGTATAACAGTCCTGAGTCATCACTTAAACATTTATATTCAAATATCCAAAATATGTGTCTGCAGTTTATAATAGAATAACATATGTCTAACTCTATGGCTGTATATCTGTTTTCAAACTTTATGCTTCAAATATATATTTTCATCTCAACTGCTAAAATAAACTTTGGGGTATAATTAAATGTGTGAAGGCATACAATACTTATCTTACAGTGTAAAAGATTGCAATAAAAATTAAAATTTCCTATTTGTAGAGACAAGTATGATTTAAATTTTCTAAAGTAAAAAATACAAAGTAATTAATCAGCCTTGTCTTCTCATTTAATAACCTGATTTACCTTTTTTTATTCTATAATCTCTCATTTTTTTGCCACCATTTCACTGTGATTTTTCAATACATTTGAATTTGTGACTATCCACCACCAATTTTCTTTCTAAGCCATCATTGGCTATAACATTATTTCTACCTTACCTAGTCAGCCATAAAAATAAAAACATGTCATAACTTGGGGTCTTACACATTTTAAAACTTTGTATAAATTATTGTGCATAAATGCACTATATGTATTTCCCCATAAGCAGAGTTCCTCATTTTATCAAATTATAAAATCTCTCAACTCTAAACTGTCAAAGTTCCTCAAATGCAGTTCCTGGTTTTTTCACTGGGAATCAAATACCTTGGATATTATGACTTACATATTAGTAATGGCAAAATGCTGTGAAAGTTCGTGACTTTTCTTGGACACATAAGGGAATTTGGGTAGTAAGCAAGTTTCTTACAACCTGAAATCTGGAGACAATAAAATCCAGTTATGGTCTAAGCTGCTGACCTGGAGCAGAAACCACTGGAGCTATGAACTGGTGGGGATGCTTATGAAATGGTAAGTTTGATATGTTGGAGGAGGCTACATCTGGATTAGCATGTGAGATTCCCAGGTGCTACAATCATAGTGGGATCTCTATATGATTTCTTAGGCTTTCCTCCCTTAAATTCCACCCCGTTCCTCTAGTTAGGGTCTGAGAAAAATTCCCTTGTAGCTCTGAGATAAAACAAAGAATGATTATAATGATATATGCTCAGAATCTTCTCCATAAATAAAATCTTTTTTTGGCGGGGGGGACAGAAATTCATAGGAGCTGGTTTGCGATCCTTTATCACATCTGGAGAAAGACAGTTCTGCCTAGTGTACTCTTCTCTTTTTTTTTTCTGTTTTGCTTAGGTCGTGTGGCGTAGTTAACATGTGCCACATTACAAGGAGACATGTCAAAAATTGTGTTAACGAATGTGTAAATACCGAAGAGTTTCTCTAGTTTGAGAAGCTGAAAGTGTAAATAAGGACTAAAAGGTATAATAGGTAATGTGAAATAGGAAGAAAAGGGGCAAAGGGGAAGGGGAAGTGGGAAGGGTAGGGGAAAGGAAAGAAGGGAATGGAATTAATGTGAGAAAATGGAAACAAAGTCTTCGTAAATAGGGAGGAATGGAGGGGTTGAAGGGAGGGGAGGAGAAGGGGGAAAAATAAGAACCGAGAGAGTATGTAAAGGTGCAAATTTCTAATGATGAATGTCATATTGTATACCTAAAATGTACCGATAAAATAATATTTTTAAAAATTGTGTTAACGGAAAAAGAAGTAGAGGTTAGGGGAATATGTATTATACAACACTTGTGATGTTCACAACCCTCAGGCCTAGGTACAAGGACTGAGATTTAAACAGAAGATTACAGAATGCGCAATCTCTCTATTCTATCCTGCAACAGGGCTCTTACATAATAGCTGTAGATTACAAATAACAGAGCAATAAGATACATTATCTTTGAGCAAGAGTCCATAAGGGAATCGAAGTCAAGGTTAGAGAGAAACATTAAGGACACTAGAGAAATGAGAAGTTTTTTGACCCTACATACCTTAAGGGTATGTGAACCAGGTTGACCCACATTTTCTCACTAAAGTCTTATTTAACTCCGTTTTTAATACTCAATATATTATGTGTTATTTTCAAGAAATAAAATTTCAATGCATATTAAATGGTAAGAAAAAATTCTCTGAAGAGACAAAACAATCACTGGAACCAGATTCAGATATGACAAAAATGTTAGAATTATCAGGCAAGTAATAACATAGCTATGATGACTATGGTAAGAGTTCTAACAGAAAAAGTAGACAAGATTCATTTCGATATTGTAAACAGCTACATGAAAAGTCTAAGAAAATCAAAAGTAAATGCTAGCAATAAAAGGCACAGGAGTAAGAAGGAAGAGTCTGATGAGGCTATCAGTAGATTAGACATGGCTGAAGGATGAATGAGTAAAACTGAAAAGAGGTCAATAAATCTTTTCAAATTGAAATCCAAAGACTAAGAAGATTGAAAAATAACAGAACATAATAAGCCAACCTTCAGAATTCTAACAAATGTAATTGGAAAAGAACAGGAGAGGAATGATTGAGATATACGAGAAAAGAATAAAAATGGCTGAAGATCTTCCATAATTACTCACAGATATCAAATCAGAGATTTAGGAAGTTCACAGAACACCAAGCAGAATAAATATTAAACTACATTTTTAATTGCTGATAAAGACCAAGAGAAAAATCTTAAAATCAAAATGTTTGTTAATTTATATGTAAATATCATAAATACATATGCAATTCTGTATTTCTATAAATGTAAAATATGAAGCAGTATACTTGTCTGTTACAATTCATGTTTTATCTAGAACAGTAAAATTCGAGATTTAACTGTAGTTCACAGTTTAGAGTGTATCTGTTTTCCTGTAGAAGAAAAAGCTCTGGAAAATAAGTGCTTATTAAATGTGGATGTACTGAATAATATGCTTCTATTGATAATCAAATTCAGGTTTCCTGTTTTTGTTTTTGTGATACTGAGGATCTAACCCATGTTCTTTGCACTGAACTACATTCTCAACCCTCTTTAAAATTTTATTTTTATACAGGGTCTCAGGGCTATACCACCATGCTGGTTTCATTTTACTTTATGAACAATATACCATACTTATTTTAATTTTACTTAAAATTAGGGGAAATCAGAATAGGATGGAGGTACATAATTTTAAAACATAAGATGTTATTCCTGCTGCAAGGTCTTTATCATCTATCAATTTGACTGCTTAGAAAAGTTATAAAGCTATATAAAGCTTAGCCATCATAAAGACAGCATCTATTCTTATCAATTAATCAAGCCATCAGTTCCTTGGAATACACAGATTTCTAAAACTACAAATCCTGATCACAAGGTACTAAGTATTTGGAAAATAAAATTATTTCTTGCTCGTTATGTTTCCTAATTTCTTCATTTGTGCCAATTAAATTCAATGTCTACTCATCTGTCAAACTAGCCAATAATTTTATAAGTTCTAAAAATTCTGGCTCCAAAAATCTACCTCCAAAATGACATTTTAATTTAGGATTCTTTTCTATATTTTTCTTCTTCATCTTGGATATTCACATAATTTTCTTCTTATTTAGATGAAATTTTTGTTCTGATCTTTTACCAAAATACAGTTGATATACCTTACCTTCTACCCTCATGTTTTCACCTAATATTTAGGCTCTTAGTGAGGTACAGATACTTTTAGTTTTGGAAAATATTTTATTTTCAATATACCCTTAAAAGGAATAGAATAATATAGAAGAAATATGTTATTAATGTTTTTGGGGTTTTGTTTTCTTCATTTCAGACTATTATATTACATTGAAACTTCTACACAGGGCAAAAATACTATTTAGACTCTGGAAATGTAGCAAATGTATTTCTCTAAGACCAAATAAAATCTTTCCAACATCAACATAGAATGACATACAATTACACCCATGAAAACAAAAATAATCATTTTTCCTATGTAGGGATGAATTTAAAGCCAGTACAATATTATTAGCATATAGACATTAAAATTACAATAAAATACATTAACTATGATGGTTAGACATTTCAGTATTTTGTCAAAATGCAGTGAACAGGAATACATAGTTCAATTATGGTCCTACTATATGAAGCATGGTTATATTTCCCTTCCCAGTCATAACTCAGAATACTTCTTTAATAAACAGTAATATTACAATGGACTAGATTTTTATCATTTTAAATAGGCTTAGATGCTTATTTTGTACTTGATAAAAACTTCAAATGTGAAAATGCTAATGAAAAATAAAAGTTAAATATAAGATATGGGGTATAGTTTATAATTTCCAGCTAATTATCTATATTGGGATAAGTAGTTGTGTATATGTATGGGGTGTGAAAATGGTAGGAAAACACGGAAAAAATTATTATGCGCACATTTAACATTTTTATGTTGTATCTCAAAATTACAATATAAATTTATTTAGCACAAATTTTATTAGTTCTAAGTTCAAGAAACACTTGCCATAAGAATAAACTGTAAGAAAATTTGATGAGGTTGATGATATATCATGAACCCTTTCTGATGACTGAACTTGTAAATAGCTTTTATAAAACAGTTTAATGTTGTACTATCATTAAAAATGAATAGCTATTAAATATTCATGGATTGATTTGATTATTCCCCTTAAAGAAATTAAGAATATAATTGAGCACAACTGAAAAATCAGGTATGTACATTTGTTCATTACAACATAAAATTTAATACTGCTAACACCTATAAAATAATTATCTTAATAGGGAAATACTTATTTAAAGCATGGTGAATCCATAGAGCAGAGTAGTATATAAGCATTAGAAAATAATGTATACTTCCTGGGAGTGAAGCTCAGCGGTGGTGCGCATGCTTAGCACCCACAAGGCTCTGGGTTCAATCCATGGCACCAAATAAAACGAAAAAAATGTATAACCCTTAACAGGTATAAAGAGACCATGAAAATGTAACCAAAAAAAAAACCAACAAGAGCAATTTTAAAATAGCATTTATATCATCAATTTATCATAAGTAGGCATCATATACATGAAATACGAAATAGAAACACTATATTTGTGTGTAGAGACACGTTAAAAATTTGAAAGTTATGAAAGATGTTATTCTCAAGGTGGTAAATTAAAGTACCTTCTAAAACTTTATTTTAATATAGAATAACGGTTAAATTATGTAAAAGTAAAAGTCATCTTTATATTCACAGTATAGATAGTACTCGTGAACATTTATTATTTTCATAATAAAATTATTAACACTGTTTTAATCAATACCTTCTGCTCAAGTTGGACCAGTATTTTAAACAATCAAACTGAAATAATTTTAAAAGAGGTCAAGATAAAGTACCTATGAAATCTAAAGAAATATTTTTAGCTTGTAATAACCTTTTACTCATTACATTTCTCAAAAGTAAAAATTTAGCTGCCTTAACATGCAGTTCACTTATTTCACCATGATTTTCCTGTGGTATCTTCTATGCATTCATCCTGAGGAACACTAGATATTGGTTTTCACTGACAATTGTGTATAAAATAATTTTAAAATATAATAATGGGACTATTGCTGAACATTACAAAAATAAAATGACATATAAGTGATCAATAAATCAGAAAAACAAACAGTAGTCATCAGCTGTCTTTAAATTTTTCATAAACTCTGGCACAACCATTCTTTGCAAATTGAAAGATGCTCCCATTATGCATATTTGAAAAGTACTTAACACCATTCATATTTTTTCTAAGAGTAAGGCATTAAAGGCAATCTACTCATTTCCTTAGTTATTCATAGGGAAGAATGGGAAAACTGAGCAGCCCATAAAGATGAACTTCACTAAGTTAACCAATTTCACACATGCATTTTAGGCTACTTTAAAGAAACCAAGTGTAAAAGACTTAAAATGAATGTGGGGAGCTAGCAAGTCTTTCTGTGCTTGAAGAAGCTTTAAGAAGAGGTAAATATCTTCTGGTGTCTACTTTCTCTCTGACAGTAGAAGAGTGCTTGCTTTTAGCATTTGTATCATTTGTAGTTCTGTTGCTTTTGACTGTTATTTTATTTAAATGCTCTGTCTTCAGATCTGACTTTCTAAAAGTGCACCCAATGTTGAGGATGGACGCTTGCAAACTGTAGACTCTCTTCCCAGTTTGTTACTTAAGGCACTGATCATAATTTAGAAATCTGAAGAAGAGTGAAGCGATACTGTTTCTATTTTTCATTTGTTTCCACATGAGTAGCAGCCTTTCGTTCATGTACTTCCCTGGACTGTAAGAAGTTACCTACCTCCTCATCCCAGCCATGGTGAATCCAATGTCCCAGCGCTGGACTGTCTCACTGTCTTTTAGGTATTTCCATCTTCTGTCACCAGTGACTGAGCTCTGTATTTCACATTTCTCTCTCTGAAGTAGGTAATACAATTCCCACTGTACTGTTTGAACACTGTTACATAACCTTGGAAGAATTGCTGTGAAGAAAGACATCAGGAGAGAGGTTTCCTCCAGATGTGTAGTGTTGGAACTACAGCTCACTATCTGGAGAATTATTGGCATACGTCGATAAAAAACATTGTGCTATCAAAACTACCAGACATTCAACAGCCTTACCAGGAGTGTCTGATGCCCAGGAAGCAAGCATTTAAGAAACTAAAACTAATCTAACAACCACTGTGAGAAAGATCATATACAAGATGTGGTCAATGCAAAATAAACTTCTGGAAGAGTCCATAACTCCTTGGTCAGATATAAAACAGGAATTTAGGAGACTGAATGAAATCCACACATATACAAAATGATTTCTAGATCTTTATCTAGTGATTTGTGATCTGTAAAAATTTTGTAGTTAGCATTTTAGTTGACATGGAAGTTAGCTATTGTTAAATTTAAACTAGCAAGCAGAAACCAAAGTGAATTTATTTGAAAATTGTGTAAAGGAAAACATTCTTGTATTTAAAATACATACAGAACAACAAAATATTTTAGCAGTTTCGAAAAAGAAAGTAAGTTAAAGTAAATGACACATGAAGTTTTTAATTAAAAAAGAATAAAATGCTATGAAACACATATTACAAAAAATTCCCCTGCTGTCAAGCAATATACCACAGAAAGCCCATTTTCACCAAATCACAGGATAAATATATATAAAATTTAATTGCATATATATAATTATATAAGGATAATATGTAAATATAATATAAAATTTAGTTATATAATATAATTATATATAATTACATATAATTTTGTCTGAGTAGACTTAAGAAACTTTACTGAACTAACTTTAAAAAAACCAAATTGTCACAGTCGCTTTCTTTGTCAGAGGGACAAAATCCCTGACACACACAATCTAAAGGAGGAGAGATTTATTTTGGTTTGTATTTTTAGTCAGTAGTGGAGCAGCCCCAAAGGCAAGAAGGGTCTGGCGGAGGAAAGCTGCTCACCTCATGACAAGGAGGAAGCAGAGCGCAAAGGGAGCACAAAAGAGGGCCCTGTATCCTCCAGGTTGCATCGGTAGTGACCGCTCTGCCTGCCAGGCCAGGCCTCCTACAGCACACTGAACTGTAACAGCATCAGTGCAGTAATCAGCTCCCCATGATCGAAACACCTCCCCAAAGCCCCAGCTATGGCCACATGAGCTTTGGGGCGAACATCTAGACATAAACCATGACAAGAAAAAAGTTTGTTACTATTTTAAATTGGTTTTGTCAGCATGAATAAGAATGGGTAATTGAAAAAACAAAATGATACTTGAAGTGAAAGTAACTTCACCTGGAATTTGCTCAAGTGTGAAGAGTATAGAGAAGTAAAAAAACTTGAAAGTTTTCTTTCCTCATTATGTTGCTGGAGAGAAGAAAAGGCATAGAACTCTCAAATTTAAAAAAAAAAAATGGAAAAGAGGCAAAAGGAGGTGAACATTGACCAAACAAATTGGTAGAAAGAAAGACGCCGAATCACCTCCCTGCAGGAAGGCAGGTCTGCCCACACCCTACCAAGGTCCCCAGTCATGCGGAACACACGCTGAATCAGCCTGCTGCAGACAGGCAGGCCTGTGCATGCACTACTGAGGTCCTGAGTCACGCGGAAGACACCGAATCACCCTGCTGCAGACAGGCAGCCACCTGATTCCACACTACAAAGACTCAGAGGACACCAGACCGCCAGACCAAGGTACTGAGTCCCACTGTTCCCAGCCCAGACATGGGGCTTCTGAGCCACCATCCTACTGCTCCTGGTCCAGAGGAAGGGGTTTCCTGGCCACCATCCCTCCAGCTGCTCCCAGCCCACAGGAAAGGGCTTT
>NW_004624844.1:5866944-5897252 GCF_000247695.1 Heterocephalus glaber | reverse complement strand
AAGTAAAAGGATGGAAAACAAATCTGCATGCAACAGGAACCTGGAAAAATGCAGGGGCAGCTTATTTGTAGACAAAGTAGATTTCAGATCAAAACTAATTAAGAGAGACAAAGAAGACTACTACATCCTTGTAAAGGGAACAATCCAAGAGGAAGAGATGACAATCATAAATATATATGCACCAAATAATAATCCCCCCAGCTATGCAAAACAGATATTAATGGACATGAAAAACCAAGAAAGCACTAATACAATTGTAGTGAGGGAGCTCAATACCCCATTGTCACAAATAGATGATCTAGACAAAAAATCAGCAATGTAATACTAGAACTGAGCCAAACTTTTGAACAAATGGACTCAATAGATGTCTACAGAGTGTTCCAACCTACAAAATCAGAATATACATTATTTTCAGCTGCACACATTCTCCAAAATAGACCACATGCTAGCTCATAGAACATGTTTAAGTAAATGCAAAGGAATTGAAGTTATCTCCTATATATTATTATACCATAGTGCAATTAAATTGGAGTTCAATTGCATAAGAAACCACAACAACTCCACAAACACATGGAAATTGAAAAACAATCTCCTGAACAACCAAAGGGTCACAGAGCAAATTAAAGAAGAAATTAGACAGTTTCTACAATTGAATGATAAGGCCAAAACAACATATAGTTATCTATGGGACACAATGAAAGCAGTTCTATGAAGGAAATTCATAGCAGTGAATTCCCACACTAGGAAAACAGAGTGAGCTCAAATAAACAACCTAATGCTGAGCCACAAGCTCCTAGAAAAAGAAGAGCAAGACAAGCCCAAAGCTCATAGAAGGGAAGAAATTATAAAGATCAGAGCAGAAATCAATGCAACAGAGATTGAGAGAATGATACCAAAAAATCAATGAATCTAAGAGTTGTTTTTTAGAAAGAATAAATTACAAACAAGAATAAACAAAATTGACAAGCCCTTAGCCAACCTTATTAAGAAAGGGAAAGAAAAGGCTCAAATCTATGCAATTAGAAATGAAAAGGGTGAAATCACAATAGATCCAGCAGAAATCCAGAGGATCACCTATATCTACTTCAAGAACCTGTACTCCAATAAAATAGAAAACACAGAAGAAATGGACAGATTCCTAGGTACATATAAATTACCAAAGTTGAATGAAGAAGATGCAAAAATTTTAAACACCCCAATTACAATCAGTGAAATTGAAAATGTAACTAAAAATTTAACCAACAAAGAAAAGCCCAGGTCCTGATGGCTTCACTGCTGAATTCTACAAGATATTTAGGGAAAAGCTAATGCCACTACTTCTCAAACTCTGTAACAAAATTGGAAGGGAAGCAATATTCCCAAATTCATTTCTGGAAGCAAGCATTACTTTGATTCCAAAAGCAGAGAAAGACCCAACCATAAAGGAGAACAACAGGCCAATCTCCCTAATGAACATAGATGCAAAAATCTTCATTGAGATACTGGCAAAAAGAATATAGAAGATCATCACGACTATACACCCTGACCAAGCCAGATTTGTCCCAGGGATGCAAGGATAGTTCAACATACATAAATCAATAAATATAAAACACTATATTAACAGCATCAAGGACAAAAATCATATGATCATCTCAATAGATTCAGAAAAAACATTTGACAAAATCCAATATCCATTCGTGATAAAAACCTTACAGAAAATTGAAATAGATAAAGGCTATCTACGAAAAACCAACAGCCAACATCATACTAAATGGTCAAAAACTAAAATCTTTCACAGTAAAATCAGGAACAAGACAAGGATGTCCACTATCACCACTTCCGTTCAATATAGTTCTGGAAACATTAGCCACAGCAATTGGACAAGAGAAAGAAATAAAAGGAATAAAGATAGGAAAGGAAAAATATAAACTGTCGTTATTTGCTGATGACATGATACTCTACAAAGAAGACCCAAAGAACTCTGCTAAAAGACTTCTAGACTTAGTTGACAGATTCAGCAGAGTATCTGGATACAAGGTCAATACTCAAAAGCAATACCCTTCTTGTACACAAATAACAGAGTCACTGAGAGAGAAATTGGGGAAACAATTCCTTTCACAATACCATCCAATAAAACCCCCCAAATATCTAGAAATCAGCCTAACAAAGGAAGTCAAAGACCTCTACATTGAAAACTACAGCACTCTGAAAAGAGATATTGAAGAGGACATCAGAAAATGGAAAGATATCCCTTGTTCCTGGGTAGGAAGAACGAATATAGTAAAAATAGCCATACTTCCAAAACTGCTATATAGATTCAATGCAATCCTGATTGAAATCCAAACAGCATATTTAACAGAACTAGAAAAAACAATCCAAAAATTCATTTGGAAGAAGAAACAGAATATCAAAAGCAATTCTAGGCAACAAAGAGATGACAGGGAGTATCACAATCTCCAACAGGAAACTATACTACAAAGCCACTGTGATAAAAACAGCATGGTACTGGCAAAGAAACAGACCTGAGGATCAGTGGAATAAATTAGAAGAGGCAGAAACAACTCCAGACATACTCATCTACCTCATCTTAGACAAGGGAGCCAACCATCCTCACTGGAAAAACAATAGCCTCTTTAATAAATGATGCTGGAAAAGCTGCATTTCAACCTGCCAAAGATTAAAATTAAACCCGTAGCTTTCACCATCCACTAAACTAAAATCAAAGTGGATAAAAGATCTAAGTATTAAGGGCTGGGGATTTAGCTCAGTGGTTCTGCTGCCTACCTTGCAAGTGGAAGGACCTGAGTTCGATCCCTGATACCAAAAAAAAAAAAAAATCTAAGTATTAAAAAAGAAACACTAGACTTCCTGGAAGATAAGTTAGGTAGAACTCTTGAAGACTTTGGCATAGGAGAAGACTTTATGAACAAAACCTCAACTGCACATGAAGTAGCACAAAAAATCAACAAGTGAGCTCTCATCTTATTAAAAAGCTTCTGCACTGCAAGAGAAACCACCAGCAGAGCTAAGGGTCAAACTACAATGTGGGAAAAAAATTTTACCAGCTGTTCCTCAGGCAAAGGACTACTATCTAGAATATATAAAGAACTTTAAAAAATCAGACCCCCAAATTTAAAGACCCAATTCAAAAATGGGTATCTGAAATGAACAAACATTTCTCAGACAAGTAAAAGTAGTGAATAAACATATGAACAAATGTACAACATCACTGGTCATTTGAAAGATGCAGATGAAAACAGCACTGAGATTCCACCTCACTCTAGTAAGAATGGCTGCTGTTAGGAAATCAACCAATAACAAATGCTGGTGGGGTTGTGGGGAGAAAGGCTTGTCCATTGTTAGTGAGAGTGCAGATTGGTAGAACCACTGTGGAAATCAGTATGGAGATACCTCAGATAGCTAGGACTAGAGGTTCCATTTGACCCAGCTATTCCCCTGATGAGTATCTTCCCAAAAGAATTAAGAGAATCATACCACAGTGATATATGTGCACCCATGTTCATAGCACCACAGTTTGTAATAGCTAAAACTTGGAAATAGCCCAGTTGCCCATAAACTGGAAACTGGACAAAGAAAATGTGGGGTTTTTTTTATAAAATGGAGTACCACCCAGCTGTGAAAAATGAGAAACTAGAGACATTTATAAGTAAATGGATGCACATTGAGGCCATACTCTTACATGAAATAAATAGGACACTGAATAGCTTCTCTGGTGTGAGAATCTTACAGTGTAAATAAGGACCAAAATGTGTAATAGATAATGTGAAATAGGAAGAAAAGGTCTAAAGGGGAACGGGAATGGGGGGCGCTGGGGAAAGAAAGATGGGAAAGGAAAAATATGAGGAAAGGAAAAAATGGAAACAAACTCTTTGTAAACAGGGAGGGGTGGAGGGGTTTCAGGGAGGGCAGGGGAATGGTGTAAAAAATAACCAAGAGAGATTATGTAAAGGTACACATTCCCAATGATGAATGTCATTGTATTGTATGCCTAAAATTTACCAATAAACTTACTGAAAAACAAAAATAAAAAATAAGCAAATAAATAAATGGTCAAAAGGAAAAATAACATTTATGTAAAAGAGCACAGCTGACAAATTAAGAAATAAGCTCAAAAATATATTTTGATTTTGCTTTGGTTGTTGATGTTTACTGTGTGTCCTCAAATCTGTTCCAAATAGCAGGAGCTAAATATATTTAATTAAATATAAAATAAAAGTTAAAGAAAAAAATAGATAAGAATTATTTGCAGAGACTGTTATTCCTTCTCCTGTGCTCCCAAGCACACTTTATACAACTATTAAAGCATGTGCCCTTTGTACTGTAATAATGCTTCCAGTGTCCCTCTCTAGATAACGAGCCTCCAGAGGGCACGTGCTCCATTGTATTTATTTCTGTGTCACAAGTGTCCAGAACAGTGCCAGTATGCAATTAAGCCTTAAATAAATTCTTTTGAATAAATTGAGAGGTACCTTCATTGCTTTCAACACATATGTGTGTCTCTTTCCACAAAGTTGGATTTGCAACAAAAGTTCCTAAAATACGGTCAAGTTAAGTTCAAAATAATGTTTATAACTATATGTGTGCTACACTTAATGATTGGAAGGATTCTCTCTCAAGGCCTCTTTTTTACCTTGGAAATAATAAACTTTGCTCCTTCAGAGTTTAAGCTTGAATTTTCTAAGGTTGAAAGTTGAGAACCCCAATACCAAGTATATTTTTTAAGCAAATGAATGAATTCCTGAGGCCTTCTCACCAAGATCTGTGAGCACGCTTGTCAAATGAATACCAAATTTCCTTCACAGAATGGTAGCACTAGTGTTTACGATGTCATATCTAATTACCAGTCTGGGAAATTTATTTATAGGAACTAAACTAACAAGTGTCTGCTGCACGCTGCTTCCTATACCAGGAGCCAAGGGACAAATTTCGTAATAAGAAGTTTATGCCCTGAATGAGCTACCAATCTTGGAACAAATAAATACATCATAGTCATTATTTATATTATTAAAATGCATTATTACTCTGCAAGTTAATCTTGCTTGTCAACTTGACTGGGTTGAGTCTCCTGGACAGGTGATTAGATTGTAGCACACTAACCTCATGCACGGGTTAACCCACTGGTGAATTCAGAGCCGAGTGGGTTATTAGAAGGTGAAGCCAGGTTGGAGGCAGTGGGTCACGGGACTTGTCTTTGACCCTTCCATTCTGCATCTCCCTGGTTTCTGCTTCCTCAGTGCTGTAAATTAAGCAGCTTCCTCCACCATGCCACCTGCCATGTCCTTCCTGCCTTCAGCCAGCTGACTATGGACTGAAATCTCTGAAACTAGGAGCCAAAATCAACCTTTCCTCCATGAAGTTGCCAGTGTTATGTATTTTGTTCCAGCAAAAAGAAAAGTGACAAATCAATTACACTGTGATAAGAATGGCATTAGAGTTTTCTTAATTGGTGATGATTCAAATATATTTGAAAATCAAATAATGTACTCTGGACATGTTCTTTCTCTACTAGTATCTACTTATGTTGGTTTCAATCATTTTTTAAAGAAAGTGTTTTCGAAAATAAATCATACAAAGTAATACATAGGAAGAGTCATAAGATTTTCCTCACTTCACTAAAATAAAGTTTCAAATTCGTTTGTAGCTTCTCTGCATGGTCATTTTTATTAGAAATGTGTATCCTGGCTTCCCTCTGAAAGCAGAGACTGAGGCAAGTGCTGGACCCTGCTACAATATTTTGGGAAGTGATGTTGAGGAATAGCAGTGGCTGACTAGGCAGATGGGAGCAAGGAAGCAGAAACAGCTCATATTAGGGCTTATTTCCAATTTGAGCACCATTGTAGGGAAACTGGCTCATTCCCAGCAGGAAAATGTTGAGAATCTTTGTATAAAAAATTTCAGAATTTTACGTTCAAGGGATCCTCCAGATTCCTACATTTGATAGTTTAGTGTGGTAACAGGAGGGATTATCAGTTTTTTTGTTCGCATACCAAACCTGCTTGTATATGTCTGTGAGCATCTTGTAGGCAGTGGACAAGACTCTGAAATGGAAATGAGACCTAAATCTCCAAATAAGAAAGTTACATTTAGAGTTCATCTCCAAACAGCTAGTTTCCAGAGCCCTTTCTAGACCAAACAAGTGAGCTAGGAGGATGGGAGTAAGGCCCGAATGCTGAGTGATGCTCTCACTTCATATTGGAGGACATTATCAAATACAGGTGTTCCTGCTTGTTTATTTTTTTATTTTTATTTTTATTTTTTTGGTACCAGGGATCGAACTTGGGTCCTTGTGCTTGCGCAGTAGGTGGCGAAACCACTGAGGTAAATCCCCCGCCCTTGTTTATATTCTTGAATAAGCAGGATGTTGACTTCTGCTAATGGGAAAATTTATTTCCAAATAAGAGAACTGCTTCCTTTTCTAGTGACAAAGTCATAAATATATTTAAATTTCCCAGATGTGTGCATGTATGTCTTTCCTGAATTCTTTGCAGAAAAGGCAGGCAAAATCTGTATTTTTTTCATTCTTAGCTTTATTTATACATACTTCTATGCCAGATACACAACACTACAATAATGCTGGTTAGAGAAACTGTGCATTCTGTCTTGAGATCTTTTGCTGCCTCTGTCCCTAACATACAGAAGGAGTGACTAATCAAGTCGAACAAACAATATTCAGGGGTGAGGAGACCAGTGTGTCCAGTGCAGGCAGCGATGGTATTCTGGGATCACCTTGATGAGAAGGCATCTTTCATAATTTTGCTGGAATTGTTACAAATTCAATTTTACCTTCACAATGAGATACATTCTTTAGAATATTTTTTGAGATTATGTGATAAAGTTTAAAAGACAGAAATCCCCTTCTCAAATGTTTTCTTGGTATCATCTGTGAAGTGACAGATTTACTAACCCCTTAGAAGGATGTAAAAATAATTTACCATGATTGGTTGTAAATTTAAAGTGAGGTGGAAAAACCTCATCAAATCTTGCATACACCAAGAAGCCAATTGAAAGTTTTATTCATAGCCATCTTTATCTAGCACTGGCATATCCACATCATTGACTGAAGCCTTGCTTGTACTCAGGAAGATTTATGGAAGTTATCTGAGGAAAGAGTATTGTTGAAAAGTATGAGTATTTTGAAGTCCAAAATTATGTTTGGACCTTCACAGTTAATGGAGAAATATCATTTTCTTTATGTGTCCTGTCACTTGGTTGACTGTCACTTTCAAAACCTCAAGCAAAGATTTAGGGAAAGTTTAATAGTAAATATATCACTTATAGAGCAGTAGTTTTTAATTTTTCCACATACCGTTTAAAAACTAAGAACATTATGCTTTAAACTTCTTAACTCCAAGTGCCACTTTAAGGTTAATATTAGGCATACTGAATTGTTAGTCAAATGACCTTGTTTTACCAAGAGGTAAATACCAAGAGGTATTATGTTGAAAAAAAGGGGAAAATATATCGATATTGATTTTCTTTTTGATCTCTCATCACCACCACCATTTTTTATCTTGTAGGGCCTCTCAAAGTATCCTATTCAAATAAGAAAGTCACTTGTAATCTACAAAACACATATTTTTCTGACAGCTGCTGTCTGTCTTATGGACTAAAATTTTTAAAATGCCAACATGGGTGGTGGATTGCTGTTATATATAAATGATATCTACATAAATAAAATAATTATTAATCATCTACAGTTATTTTAAGAGCCTACATATAGCATGTGATATATGCTCTGTGGAAACCAAATGAAGAAAATATGTATTTTTTATTTTGATGTAGTTATGATTCTCAGGCAGTATTGTCAAATGGGGAGGAAAATGAAGTACCACAATTTGCTACTGATTTTAACTGCAAAAGGGTCACAAAAGCTAAAGAAGAGTGAGTTTGGGAAATATTATATGAAGAGGTTAGAGATCAATATGAAAACTAAAGAATAATATTGGTTTAATTTTCAAAAGAACACATCCAAAGCTTAAAAATAAAAATTTTAAAGATGCAGGTATCTTGTCAATGGAGAAAATATATATACTGAGAAAAAGAGGTGAGTTGCTGAGTAATCTCTTCAAATGAGGCCTTTCTAATAAAACTAGAATAAAGGTCAATAAATGCTGAGGAATCAATTTATAGAGCCTTCAGTACCAGGGGACAGGCTTCTTTAGAAAGGAAGAGATACCTTTAAGGCATGTTTAGAAAGCAAGATACTAGTGGCTTCAGATGAAGTGGCTTAAGAAAATTCTACCAGGGGGCTTTTCAAATAACCATAAGATAAAATCATAAATATGAGGAGGAGGGGATGGAAGAGAAAATGTCAACCAGGACACAATTCCTTGAGAGTTTGAAAGTGGAAACATATTTTACCTTTCCACAGAAAGATTAGGAGAACAGAATGAAAAGATGGCCACAGAAGTCATAGCAACATTTCTAGCTTTAAGAATGATGAAATGTGTGCCAATTAATTAAATGCAGATGTATGGATAATAAAACCAATTTGGGCAACAATTATATTTATGTCACCATTGTGCATGCTCACCTTGGGCTGAGCAAAAGACGTGAAACAGAGGAAAACATAAGTACAGTAAGAAGAGAAGATGTAAACCGGGATATGTCAGCACCATTGGGAGTATAATTAAATTTTTCTGAAGACTTCATGTAGGGAAAAATTTGCTGAGAATGGAAATCTCGGGAAACAGTCACAGAGAGAAATGGAAAAGAAACAGTGATCATAAATGGTACCAAAAAAGTGGAACAACCTGTAAAAATAGATTTTTAAAAGTAAAAGCTTTACATTATAAGGCATTCAACTTTAATTTAATGTATGGTAACTTCCTTTCACATCATAGTTAACATAATTTTAGAAGAAATTGCTATTTTACCTCTCATCCAGAGAAAGAGAAAGTTTGCTGGAAGATGATCTTTTAACAATTAAACTCCAAATCAAAAATCCCAATCAACCCTCTGGCATCTGTACTCTTAGAAAATGGGGAAAAGTTAAGCCAAGTTATATCCGCTTCTACTTCCAGTCCCACCTTCTAAGATGAGTTTACTGTGTCAGGCAGGGTGGTTTGGTACTTGCTAGAAAATGCTTCTTAAATAAAGTATGCAGAGCATAATTGAGTCGAATTCTGAGTGACACTGTTCTGTATGTATCTTATAAGGCCCAGCCCCACAAATAACTAAGCACAGAATGAATCAAAGAAAAAAATACAACATGGAATTGCCACTAATAGGAACATCTGGACTGTAAGCAACTGAGTGGGTTTCCTTAAAGCCATGGCAAAAAACCAGATTGAAGTTTTAAAGACTAGCAAGGAAGACTGTGTTCTTACATTCACATTTACTGGACTTGGCTCACCAGAGTTTTAATCTCAGGCAAACAGCTTGCTGCGTCTTTGCTTAATACCTTCTGGGTGGAAACTAATTTTACTGTTGATTAGTTAGGAACATATTTGAGCTTGTACCACTACTTAAAGGGACAGAATTCAACTATTGTTTCTTCCACTTTACCAATCATTTAACACCCAAGGATAGGCATAAATATATATAGATATTTTAAAATAATATTTCTTTCACATAAGACATAGCTAAATTTTTCTGTTAATATCTATTTCAATGATAATTAAAGATAAAATAAGATCTCTATTTTTTTAATTAAACAGCATTGAAGTTCTACCTATTCTCTCACACACTATTATGATATTCTTGTAACAGACTTACACAATGCTTTCAGTATAATGAGCTTTGCTGCTTCTCTCTCTTTTTACTTCTTTTTTGTTTTCTTTTCCTCCATTATTTGTGTATAGATGTTTCTTACTAACAAACGCTTGCCCAACCACTACCCCTTGCCAACTGTTCACTTCATAATATGCTAGGTAACCAAGCGAAGCACTGTCTCATTATAAGCGTCAATCCTCAGCAAAAATGAAGTGATATCACTAAATTCACTTTTACATCCACATCTCCCCCCACCACACACGAAAGAAAGAGGAAGAAAATAAAACCCTTCAAACTGTTAAGAGAAACTGAATAGTGGAAAACAATCCCATACGGGTCATATCTTTTTAAAATGTTTTCCACTAATTTATGGGCTCAAAAATATGATAAACTCCTTTACTGCATAGACTATCTTTCAATGCCTGTTATAATTAAGCATGCAAACTAAACTTCTGATTATAGCAAATGTGCTAAACATATATTTTCAGTTTTAATATGACAAATTTAGAAATCTACAAATTAAAAGAGAGACAGCCTGGTTCTCATATTAAAAGTCGAAGAACTAATAGCTGAAAAACTTACAGATTGAATGAAGCTCATACAATATGATTTTTATATTTAAAATTTAATACATCATTCAAATCAGTACTTTCCATAAATGATGTTTTGTAAATATCCAAACTGAAATGAACAGACCTGAAATACATATATCACTCAATTCCTCAACCATTTTAAAATAAGTCAAAAATACAGCATAGCAATTCCTCCAGTCCATGTACTTTGGTGCATGTGTTCAGGATGCACCTGAACACAGACAACTCAGGGATTCAGACTTCTGTGGCCTTAATACTTACCATATAGTAAGGCTTTTAGATGAATATTATAGTGACTTGCACTTGTATAATTCTATATTTTTCATGCTAAGCTCCATTTGAATGCTGGTAGGCAGATTAATATTCCATTTTGTGTATGTACTCCATTTTATTTATCCAATCAGCCATTGATGAACACATCTTGCTTCCATAATGCTGAGAGCATGGGTGCACAAATATTTGTTCAAGTCTCTGCTTTTATTCTTTTCAATATACAACTAAGGTGATCATCAATAATTCTTTTTTTTTTTTTTTGGTACCTGGGATCGAACTCGGGTCCTTGCGCTTGCATAGCAGGCAGCGAAACCACTGAGCTAAATCCCCGGCCCAATAATTCTATGTTTAAGTTTTGGGGGCAAGCCTCCATAGCATATTCCATAGTGGATACATTATTTTACATTCCCACTAGCAATGTACAGGGTTCCAATTTTCTTAAACAGTGCTTTTAATCAAACATTTCTTTTTAAAAATTGAAGTGCAGTATACCTTTGCAAAACTATATGTAATACAAGTGGGCAATTTAACGAATTTTCACAAAATGGCTGATGCAATTAGCATGCAGATAAAGAAAGGATATTTTAACTCTCCAGCAGCCAGTCTCCTATCTCCTATGAGGTTAATGATCTCTCTCAGAGTTAACAAATGAACATAAGAACTAACTACACTATTTACCTGTATTGGAGGCAATGCAGAATATACTCATTTATGTCTGATTTCTTGGGTTGATTATGTGGCTCAATGATGGAGTCTAGTATCCATGAGTACTGGGTTTAGTCTCCAGGACCACAAAGAAATCACAGATCTAACAGATCTTTTGCTAGAAATTGGTTGTGGTATCAAGTATTTTGTCAAAGATAGCAATAGCTTGTTAATTTGCATTTTATCCATATACAAATATATAACACACAGGATTACATACATGTTAATGAATAAAATTATATATGTGAACACACAAACTTAAATATATTTATAAAAAATTTTATCACTATATCAAAATATATTTACTTGTTCTAATGTTTATAGGTATCTGGATTGTTTTTTATTTACCAATTCTTACTCTTAAGATATTTTAGTGTTTCGGTGGTTCCAGATCTTTGACAATATTTGATATTGTCTTTAAAATTGCTGTTCATAATTTGTATTTCCTGGGTGACAAATGATGTATGGAAACTTTTCAAGTATTTATTGACTGACTGGATGTTCTCTCTTTTGCATCCTTTTCCAAGTTTTTTGCTCATTAATAAATTCTGTCTTATTGCTAGGAAATTTTCTCTGGCCATGAATCTTGTTAAATAATTTTATAGCCAATGTCGCCTCCTACTTCTGTGACTTGAACTTTCCCACTCTTAACTATGCCTTTGAGCAACACGTGATCCTGGTTTTTAGTTTGATATAATAGATTCAATTTCATTCTTTCAGGTGAGTGAATTTTCTGTCCTATTTGAGAAGTCTTTCCTCTTGGAATTTCAGGTGGCAGATTTCTGTACTCTGGGTGAGTGTGTGTGTGTGTGTGTGTGTGTGTGTGTGTGTGTGTGTTTATTGTTTGTATGCAATGTAAGGTTATGAAGCATGTAGTGTTAAATTCATTTCTCTCCCACATGTGTGTCCAATGGATCTAATAAAGTGTACTGAAAAGGTTTTTCTTTTGTGCTGAACTTGTCATAAGGGAGGACAACATATATTTGTAAATCCATTTCTAAGGACTACTTTTTCTTGTAAGTTTATGTATTGATCTTTGTAATAATATACTGTTTTAAATGGCTTGCCATCTAAGCATTTATTTCAAATTATTGTAATTATTGACAAGGGTACCTATTGCCATTCTGATTCACATAGAAATTGTTTTTAAAAACAGCTTAGAAATAGAACAGGGAGTCAAAACTTCTTCACAGTTCGACATTTTGTTACTGGGTTTTTAAATCATAAATATGGCATACACCTGAATCTATCTAATTCAGCCCAAACCTTATTTCATCTCACTGGGTTTTGTTTATTTGTTTCTTGTGTGGAGCTCCTGTACATAACTTTTTCAGGTTCCAAGCTTTTAGTGCACATTAATGGTATCCCATAATGCCATGTTGAATAATCCATCCACATTGTTCTTTATACTTCCAACTCATTTCTTCACATACACCTAAATCAAAATATTTCAAGTGCACATTTGCTGTACTTTGCCTATCTGATGCTCCAGTTTGTTACATTTACCTTCAAACCTCAGCTACCTTTAATAGCACTCCAACAAATATTCTTCTCTATACACATTTAAAGATCCAAATAAGATTTTTCTTAAGATCTCTACCTGTGTTTCAGGATACTATAACATACAATATGCCTATGCTTACTTTTCCCAAAAGGTATCAAATTGACATAGAGATGATTTTAGCCATGTAAAATGATACACAAAAAAATGAAGTTTTATAACCTTTCCTTTTTTTGCCCAATACTTGAAAATAGTCACAATCTATTTTTATTAATTTAACACCAATTAAATTATTTAGATACTTTATTTAGCATTTCTTTGAAAATTAAATATAACTATGAATACTCATTTTGTGTGTTTTGTATTCCTTCTCCATAAACTGCATTCTTTGCCTAATACTTCAATTATTGTCTTATTTGTATCATGTGTAAGCTTCTTGTGTAGACTGCATGTTATTCTTGCATTAACATTAAACAGTAGAAACCATCTTTTCAGGTTATGTCACCTATGAAATTTGGATAAAATGTCCCTAAATGATAAATGTGTGCTATTCTAAAACACTTAAAAATGCTTGTTGCTTGAGCCTACTAATCACTCCTTGCTTTTGCCCTCATTCCAGTATTCCAAATATATAGATCAGGCCCTTTAATAACCTAAATTTTATGTATCCTACAATCGGAGAAGAAGTTTGAGAATGTAGTCAGAAATGGGTTTTGTAAGCTTAGGTTATGCAGGAGACTGATTTTCAGGTGTGAGATAAATTACAAAATATAACTGATCTTAGAACAGTATGAAAAGCTTGCACTGTAGACAAATCCTACTATTGAAAATGTGGATGAGCATATACTTATACTACATCATATAATAGCCCACAGAACATAATAGAAGAATATTGAAATACGGTGCTTGAATATAAAATGTATTACAGGTTCAGTTCCTCTTTGTGTTTGTAATACTATTTCCAAGGTATTGATTATAGAATATAATTTTTGCAAAATACTTTAGAAAAATACATAATGAATGTTGAAATGAAATAAAAAAATCTACCAGATTACATATTGTGTACATGGGAAAAGATTTCAGTCTATTCTGCTCTGTGAACCAAAATTTCAATACTGAGCTCTAACTCTCCTTGATTCACAAAGGCACCAGAGCACTGTACACAAAGAATGATTTCATATCTAGGTTTTTAAAATTCATGTATTACTGGAACATTTTGAACTGATTTAGACTATATCTAGTTTTTTTCTAAAAAAAAAAAAAAGCAAAATATCTAAAGTCATTACAAAACAATTTCCCCATATTTAAAACTATTCACCAGGCTAGTTTATTCAATGATACTATTCACATTATTGCATTTAATCATTCTCTCAGGATGAGTAAAGGCCTCTCCATGCACCAAGGTGATGACTGCTATCCTGAGGTTTGAAGTACTTGCATTCATCAAGAGTAAAGGTAGACTGGTCTTGCTGACTGAATTGTACCACACGGTTGGAAGTCATAGAAGCTTCAACATGCTACCCATGCCATCAGGTGGTAAAAATATCAAAGCAGAATTAAAAACAAATTTTATTTTTCAAAGCAATGGTGTGGAACACAGGCTCAAACAGATCTGTGTCTTCTATAGCGTTCTTCAAGAAAGATATCCACAATATCTAGAAAAATGCAAGTCCATTCTCAATTACATTATTGAGCAAAATTCTCTCAGTTTCTTTGAACAGCCCTACTCCCATGCATGTGCTATGAAAATCTATTGCAAATACTCTACATAATGAAATACTTACAACAAAGAATTGCAATCAGATGTATCAAATGCATGACAAACTACTTGAGATAACCATTTCAAATTAAAGAGACTGCAGTCTTAATCCATATCAGAAGAAAAACATTGTTTATTGGCATCTTAGAAAAAGGAATCATACGTAGTAGAACTTCATCATCACTAACATAAGAGGTGGCCTAAATCCTGGGAGAATGCTCTGGAGGGGCATAGAAATGTGGATGAATTTCTAGTCTGGCAGAGAAAGGGTCAGAGGCAGAACTGAACAAGACAACAGCTTACTCTAGTACCCCAGTAGGGGAATAGGGCACTGCAAATTAACAAGGTGACACAGGCAATGCATGAGAAAATTAAGAAATACAAAGTATGGAAGTAGAAATACATAATTATATTACAGCTAAATAATAAAACTTTAAAATAATAATAGAAAGAAATATTTTAGAAAATTATGACTGGCTGCAGTATTAAGAAAATTAATAGAATTCCAAACTGAAAACCAAAAGAAAACTGTATGTCTATAGAGTTATACAAAATATGAATGATAAGGGAAAAAATTTTTAAAAACTTTTAAAGTATGTGTTATTTACAAAAATAAGTATCTGATTTACACCAAACTTTATGACACTAATAGTATAAAGCAATAAATAATATGATAAAATTCTGAAGTAAAAAACATTTGGAATTAGAAGTTTAGATCTATCTAAAACTTACAAATAAATGTATTCCAAAGTACACATGCACTCAAAATCTTTACCCGAGACTCTTTGATGAGTGAGTCATTATATAAAAGAAGAAAAAGACTGAGTGGATTCAATGAAGTGTGTGCAAGTTAGTGACTCACAACAGTTTATTGTAGTCTGAAAAAAAGCAAGGTCAATGTGTTTCACATAAAATATGAAGAAAAATAAAATTTCCAAGCTAAAGAACCACGCAAATGTCCAGCTGAAGTGGTGGGGGCTGCATGAGGGAACAGTGTGGCTTACAGCTGGAAAGTGCAGGAAAAAGATTCAGAGAGGAAATTAAGAGAATAAAATAATGAGGAAGTACTTGTCTTGTTTTGTCTCATGTTTTTTGCTTATTCAGAATATTTGAAGTATTATTAAATAATGATAAATCAAAAAGAATAAATACAAGTAAAATTTATTTATAGACAGAAATCAATTTTTCATCAAGCATAGATAATGAAAAGTAGAATTCATGACTTTGCAAAGGGCATAAGAACATTATAGGAGTTTTACTGAAGACAGGCCATGGTAGCTTGTCCTGGAGCAGCTAAAATACTTCTACAATTCCCACCACGTTTCTGAATTGCAAAATCAAAGAAATCAATAGAGACCCAAGCACCGAAAAGAAGAATGTAAGAGAAATGGTGACTTAAATTTGGTGCCTAATGTCTTTCCAGTCTGTGGTTGACAGCTTAGCTATCCATGCACACATATATCCTCGGGTCAGCCTAGAGTTTTGATTAGAAACTGAGATGGAATTTGAACTGCCATCTACCACAGAAAAGATAGTTTGCAAAACAACACACAGTTAATTGCCCACCAAAATATATAAAATATCTTTAAGCCAACATCTACAGTTCCCAGACATAAAATTTACAGCATTTAGAACCCTTGATGCTCACATGACACAGAGTTCAAACACAAGGAACTTGTTTCTCATTATCAGAGTCAACATCAAACACATTATGATCCCATATAGTGGAAATGTGGGATTATCAGGAAAGAATGTAAATTTTTACTGTAACTAACTCTCAGTGATGTAGAGCCAGTCATTTTTCAGAATATCATTTAAGAAATTTTAGCAGAGAAATAGAAAATGAAAAAATTCTGAAATAAAACTAATCATTACATTGGTTTAATAGTACAATGTAAATGACAGAGAAGAGTCCATCAACTTGAAGGAATATTTGTGCTATCCAATTTAAAGCAGGAAAACAAGAGCTTGCAAACATAAGTACACGACTTAATTTATGAGCCATAACAAAAGACCTATTTTTCTATCTCCCTGTCTTTCTTCCTTTTCCCTCCTTCCCTCCCCCACCTCCCTTCCTCTCTACCTCTCTTCCTTCATTCCTTCCTTCCCTCCCTTCTCTTTCTCTTTCTCTCTCTCTTTCTTTCTTTCTTTCTTTCTTTCTTTCTTTCTTTCTTTCTCTTTCCTTATTTCCTATTTCCTTATTTCCTTCCTCCTTTCTTTGCTTTTGTGGTACCAGATATTGAGTGAGGGCCTTCCACATGCTAGGCAAACACTCTACCATTGAGTTGAAGTCCTCATCCTTATTTATTTTGCTTTCAGACAGAATTTCACCAGGTTATCCTGACTGGCTTCAAACTTGAGACTGTCTTGCATCAATCTTGGAGTGGGTGGGATTACAGTGGTATATCGCCGTGCCCAGCATGATATGTCCCAGAAGGAAATAAAAGAGTTTTAGAACCAAACAATAATAATTCAGAAAGTCAGATAATTTCCCAAATAAGGTAAAATATATAAAAATACAAGTTGTAAAAGTGCATAGAAGACCCAAATAAGAAAATAAATAAAGCTATGCAAGAGCACATCACTCAACTAGCTATAAACTATAGATTCAAGAAAACAAACTAAAGTTCTTGAAAATAACCATGGAAAAAATGGCATTTTACAGGCAAGAGAGAAATTCATATCACAGGAGAATTCTTATCAGAAACTATAAAGCCTGAGAAATAACAAAAAGACACCTGTAAATGACTTAAAAAAAGAAAAGAAAAAGAAAATACAGTACCCTTATCCTATTGAATTATTCTTCAAAAAATGTGAAGAAAATGCATTTTCAGTTACACGATGCATGAAAATTTATTGTTGGCAAAGCTGCACTACAATATATGCTAGATAAATTTTTTCCTGCTAGGGCAAAATGACACCTGTTCTGGCATAGACAGATCTTCAATTAAGAATGAAAAGCTTCAGAAATATAAAATTACTGTGAAAAGTTTTTTTTAAACACATACAATTTTGCCCTTACCTTCTCTTTAAATTTAGACACTCTTTAAAGCAAATATGATGACAAATGACAACTATTTCATAAGGAGTGGAGTCAGTTAATGCATGGTTTCTGTTTTATATGAAATACATAGTTCAAAATAATTTTAAAATTGTACATAGAAAATTTAAGATACATTTGTGAAAGTAATGCAAGGAAGTATATCTGGAATCTAAATTATTTCATGCTATTCTATTGTTAAATTAAAGTTAAAATTTGGTCCTTTTTGTTTCCAGTGCTCTCTAACATCTTCAAACGTGAGGTTCAAGATTTAAGCTCTTTTTACAGCCTTTGTGGAAACAAGTATCCTCAGATGACAATCTATTTTGATTTAACCTCAATTAATTATTTGAAACAAGTCAAAAGTAGCACAGCTATATCCCTAAAGCTAATTAAGGTACAAATGGAGAGTTTCATAGATTAGGCTTAATAACATCTTGGTTATAAAACTTATCTTGCCCATTGAAAAATGTATATATGACCCATATTAGAGCAATCTGAATTTTTACAGTGGAGACCTGTACTCTCTGGAACATTGACCTTTGGAAATGCATATCCTTGGCCAACTTAAATTGTGGGCTTATGGGACTTGAAAGGGTTGTTTATACGTTTTTCTTAACATGTTCTTAATAATTTCTAATTTATCATTTACAACTTTTTCATAATTCATTAAAATTAACTTTGATTAAGATAAGCACTGTACTCATTTAGATGTTCACTTTCTTTCTTTTCTTTTTAACTGAAGTAACAAAGTTCATTTAGCACTGTACGGGAAGTAGCAAGGCGTACTTGCTAGAGGAAAGGCTCCTTAACACGAGGTCGTGGGTAATTTTTCTTAAATTAAGAGGAAGATCAGGAAAGAGACAGAAAGAAGATCAAGAGAAGACAGGTTATTTATGTCCTTCGTTCCTTCCTTGTAGAGTCAGATGGGATTGGTTTTGTCCTCCACAAATGATTTGTTATTCTCTACAGAAGTCTCTCTTTTCAGTTTCCCGCCCAGTTGACCGGTCAGGATTACCTTTCCGTCCTTCAGGTTCTCCTGAGGGTGCACCTACTTCTGTAAATGATCCTGTGCTAATAAACCCTCATTTAATAATTCTATTTTGAGCGTGCTCTTTTATACTGGGACTAAAGGACACAGAGCCAACCATCCTCAGAGAATTAGAAGTGTTACATAGTCACGGGGCAATTAATAATGTACTTAGTGATGGCAGAAAAATTGACAAAAATGTCACTTAATTTATACCACTAATAAAGAAAAAATACACTGATCAAAGGAAAGTTTTGGATAAATGGCATATATATGTCATTGGAAACAAAATGAAAAAATAAAATAATGAATGAATATTTATTTTTGAAATAATTCTAACAAAGGAACCAATAAATATATGGGCAGAAAAACCTATTTAAGAAGAAATAAATAAAATCAGAATCACATATTTACTCTTTATAAGGAAATCAGCTTTTCTCATCGATAAATACCTTGCTAATTTGATTACTCTAGCAAAGACTAAAGGCCTAGTTCGCACTGTGTGCTTTCTAGATGCTGTCCTTCTTCACTCCCATGCCTTTTCCAACAGCCAGTTTCTGACTCATGCAAATTAAAGACCTTCAATGTGCTATGCAGCTTATTTTTATCTGTGCTTGAGCTACTTTCCAGGCTTATGAACCATTATTTTACATAATTACTTGAAATCATAAAACAATGACTGCAGTGAAAATTAATAATTAAATGATAGTTCAGACACTTCACACACTGTATAACTTGTCAAGTTCTTAAAATTATTTTATAGTAAACACACTTTATGCTTTGTTTTCCGTCCACCTTTATGTGGCTTCTGTATTCCAAAACTATAAAATAAATAAATATAATTCCTAGTGTTTGAGTTTTACCCACTTATAAAAGTATTCTCAAACATACCTTAACCAAGGTACACCAAAGATTTATTTTGTGGTTTCTTTTCTAGCCTTTTAATTTCAAATACATATGTACATATATCAATGAAAATACATCTTTTAATTTCATAGCAAACTTGTGTACCTCCCAATTGTTGATATAGACCACAGTTAGGAAAATAATGACCAACTAGTGTTTCATATAACATTTTCAATTCACTCTCTGTGTACTTTTCCATTGTTTTATCTTGAAACATCTCTAAAATAAAAGACTATTCATTTTCTGAAAAGTCCTTTATTTTTCCAATAGCTAGGCCATTTCGTCACGTGCCAGAGACCCAATTTAGGAAAATTTAAACATGCATCTGACTTTATCTTCCCCTCCACCCAGGCCCTCAGGTCAGGCCTCGTGGGACACACATGCAACCCTCCTGGGGAGCACTTCAGCCAACCTAGATGGGACATTGAAGGAAGGCATTCATTTCCCAGATACTGCCAAATGATCTCACACAGTTGTGGTTTAGTTTGGACTTTACCTCCATCATGGTCAGTCATGCAATCCAGTTTCTCGGCTGCACAATCCTTTATGGGATATAAATTCCCCATTAAACAATTTTCTCTGTGGTTTAAGAGCATCTGCAAGGCCCAGATAATTTCGAAAATGTTTTGCAAGTATCTTGGTGAATACAAAGCCATCTGATAGCCTTGCATCTTAGGATTATTGTTATATTTTTGAGAAAAACTGCAGTACACACACATTCAAAAATACCACATTTCTCCAGGAAATTACCAAAAATGACAAATATCCATAAAATATCTTAATATTAGAAATAACTGTTTTAACTGATCAAATGACAACACACAGTTTATCTAATACGAATGTAAAATGTTTTCTATTTCTTTCAGTACAAAAGACTCCAGGGGCAATCTCACTCCTTGCTTTTTTTGTTTTTTATCACATGCTCTGCTCCACCCTGCATTAACAGTGCAGTACTTGCTGGATCTAACTTTTCCTCACTGAATTGCGACACATTCTTTCTCACACCTGATTGCCCACGAAACTCCAAGCGTCTAAAATGAGAAAAGAATCATTATTATTTAAGCACAATATTTGTGTAACTTCTGATAAAAAATAGATCCTGCAAACACTCATTTCTCTAGCATAGAAAGCTGTTTTGTATTATTCCATTACTTTGCTATTGTAAGAAAAGAAGGGAGTTGTACTTACTTCCTAAAAGTTTTTAACAAAAATAGAAGTGAATAGTCCATAGCAGCACTCTTCTGCTTTTTATCTATCTACTTATTTATTTATTTTTTGGTTAGAACAATAATGCAGCTTTCATTTAGTCTTCTGTTTATTTGTCTTCAGTGGTCTAGTAAAAGCAAAGTGCTACATAACTAATTCATTCGAGCTCCTTCAAATTATTTGAAAATGTGCAGGTTTTCTCTGAGAGTATAAATAAAATCTACTAATCTGAGATACCATCCAGTGTTCTTTAGCAGGAAAATTAAAAAAATAAACACCTGCTCTGCAAGATGTTCCTCTTACTTGATTTATGTGAATAGGAAAGGCAAGAGAAAAGAGGAGATTTCCCACAGGAAGCACAAGTGAGCCCATGGCTTTGGAGAGAGAACTGAGCACTTGCTTCCAGTTTGTACACTTCTCAGGTCTGATTCCAGCTTCTTCCTATTTTCCACTCTGTGTTAGCTGTGAACTTTGTGCTTCATTTTGTTTTATTTTTGATGTTTTTAATTCAACCTGATTTTACTGGGCTTCATGGACTGCATGTTTATGTGAGGCATTAAATTCACATACTGAGTTCCTAACCCCGCTGTGATGGTATTTGGGGTGAGGGCCTTTGGGAAGTTATGCAACAATGGTGGAATCCTCCCAGAAAGTTAGCTAGCTCTTCTTTCTGCTGAGTAAGAGTACAAAAACAAAACCGTCTGAAACCTGGAAATGGTCCTAACCAGAACCAGATCATTCTGGCACTCTGATCTTGGAATTCCAACTTACAGGCTTTGAGGGGGAAAAGTGCTATTGTTATAAAGTCCCTGGTCCATGGCTGTGTTACAGCTGCACACGCTGACACAGACATGGCCCAACTTGGGCTGCTCTGAAAGGTTGCTCCTCTGGGGGGTGAGAGCTCTTTTTCTGTTAATTAGTTCTAGCTCGAAAAGAAATAATAACCATTTGTTCACACCATAATTCATCCTTTTATAGATCAAAAGGCACCCCACTTGGCTGTACCTCTCTTTTGCTGTGAGTGCCATTGTATTCCATCGGTCACTTTTATACTTGTCTGTGTACTAAGACAGGAAAGTACACTAGGGAAAGAGAAAACCTGAATGCTTCAAAGACTATTTGACTGAGGATCTGAAAGCAAATCGATGCTCAGAGAACTAGAGCCTCATCATGCTCTTCATCGCCACCCTCCCCTCTGGTGAAGGCCAGGTGAGAAAGGTGCCAGGGACCCTTGTGTTCACTGTGTCTGCAGTGACACCCAGGGATTACTTCGACATTTCTTGAATAATAGTTGAAATAGACACATGTGAAAGTTGTCTTAAGCTATGTTTTAGAATCTCAGGTGTAAACATTTGTATAAGTCTACTTGGACAAGGTCAGTGGAAATCCAGTCACAGGAAAAATATTCCATAAAGAAATACACCATGACCTTAGTGACCACTCTTAGCGTGAACAGGTTGTGGCTTCCTTCGTATCTCCATTCATATTAGATCAGAAGAGTTTATATTCACATGAAACATATATTCATAGTTTTTCTCCATAAATCTGTTATCTTCTCTTCCTTTTATCATAATATAGCTCCAGGAATTCTAGGTGGTCTGATATCTCTATAAATTGTCAGTGCGCTCAATCATTGACATAATGGGAATCAGTTTGGATGAGCGTGTAGAGGTCTTTGGTAAACGTGGGTTCCACCTTGAGTTGGAGATGAGTCCTGGGATGATTTGGAGTATCAGAAGCACTAAGGAGTATCAGAAGACACAAATGAGTTCTTATTAAATGGTTATGTATCCCCCAAATCCATATGTTGAAGCTCTAACACCCAGAGTAGTTGTATTTGGAAATTAGGCCTCTAAGGAAGTAACTAAGTTTGAATGACATCATAAGTACAAGGCGCTCATCCAACAGGGTTACTGTCCTCATAAGAAAGCATACCAGAGGACACCTCCCATCCTCGCATGTGCACAGAGCAGAAGTTTTGTGAACACAGAGTGGGTGGCAGCTACCCACCAGCCAAGAGAAGAGATCTCAGCATGGAACCCACCTTGCTGGCACGTTGATCTTGGGCGTTCCCTGCATATAGAGCTGTGAGAAATAAATGTACACTATTTAAGTCACGCACTTTGTGATATTTTCTTAGGATATTTCAATATAACTACTACAGAGAAATGTCATACTATTGGACAGAAATTACCCTCATTAGCTGGCTTTGATTAGATCTGCCAAAGTGCTAGTGTAATAATCCAGTCAGATATAGTACATCTACATATTGAAATTAGCACAAGCAGAATCAAAGATACCAAGCAAGTACCAGCCTGAGACTCCATACTTTCCCTTAATCTTACATCAGAATTTCTCCCCTCACAACCATGGCCATGAGTGGGAGATAACAGAGGACCAAGATGACAGAAGAGGAGAATACCAAGCTTGATTCACAGATGGGCAGACTGTGGATATGGATGTGAGTCAAACACCTATGATCGAGGCCCTACCTCTCATCTCAAAGGTGGCTTTACAAAATGACCATGATGAGAAACTCTCCCAAGAATAGAAGTTGAGGTCTTTTATTATATGGACATAAGCAATTGACTTGGTCAGAAATCTGAAAGGAGAAAAATTGGAAGATTAAGGATAAGGAAATCTGGGGTAATGATGTCTGAGTGGGCACAGGGGAATTAGTCCAAGGAATGAAAATCTTCAAATACCTGCCAGTGCTCACCAAAAAATGCCCACGTCACAGGGCTATTAGAAGTTCGATATAGAAAGCTACAAAATTAAGATATGAAACCCCTTTTACAATACTGGAAGAGGGTTAAGGATGCAAGATTATGGAATTTATTCTAACATCACGTACAGCACCACCCTAAATGGCCTCATAATATAATGAAATCAATTGCTGATGGGAGTTATTAAGATAAAACATCATTCTCCAGGATAGAGTAGTACAGGATTTAAAGAATTCCATGCGGTGCTCTGTTCCCAGAAGAAAACGTAAATCAAACAGTGAAATCAGGGGAACGGTTCTGCTTACCATCACAATCAGTGCCGTATGGCAGAATTTGTATTTCTGTTCTTATAGCCCTGAGACCAGCAAGTTTGGAGACTGTGGCTTTTAAAGGGAAAACACTTCCGGCAGGAGAGCTAGCGAGAATCCTGTTCAGGTGGAAGCTACATACCCTGCCCAAGCATATTAGAGGACTCAGGCCAAGAAAGCAGCACATTGAAGAGGAAAGGTGTCTACCATTACACACAAGGAGAAGGAGGAATAATTGTAGCATCGAGCTGTCTACATGGTAACTCACTGTGCTCTTTTATGATATTTACTATACATAGATACGGGCAGTAACCCAAACCTGTCACATTGTCTCAAGGATGAGCAACTGGGTGCTTTCAGGTAACACTGAGCATGAGGGAAATCTAGGAGGGGTAGAGGGAGAGACAGAGTTTTATTTGCAGCTCTGAGACTAACTTTAGCAGTAAAGATGGTGGCTTTCTTCTTCAGTGGAAGAGTTTCTTCTTCAGTTCTCCCTGGAAGAGATGTTCACCAGAAGCCTGAAATCTAGTGACGTGACTCCAGACTTTGATCTCTGCTGCTTTTGTCCAATGTCACAATATTTTTTCAGTCCACATCCAGTGAATAATCAACAAATTTATATAAAGGTCCTATCCCTTTGTCTCAACTCACCACAACCTGAAGTTTATATCCAAGCTACAGAATCATCGTCAGGCAGACTGGACCTTTTCTAAAACTGGACCACAGGCCAAGTTCTCCCTCTGGATAATTCTGTTTCCTTCTCCATGCTGCTTAATGTTCTTCATATTAATCACCATCTCAGAGAGGGCTTCCTGAGAAATTCAACTCCAACAGATGAAGAAGCTTCCATGGCACATTTTAAGGAGTTCAACATCATGCTCATCTATCATAGGGTTACTTTTGTGCCTACATAAATGAATGTTATGCTCAATTGAGCTTGAGATTTGCCACCTAATTTTTATTGTGCCCCTGTCACCACCACCATCAGTACCATCCTCTCTAGGGCTCTCATGCTCATGGACCCCTAGTCAAGCTGGATGGGAGCTTAGAACCTCAAACAAACTGTGGTCCTTTGGTTTGCCATGTCATTTTACTCTACTCTTCAAATCATATTGGGAAAGTTAGTTCCTAAGTTTAGATTTGTGGGAAGTAGGACCCATGTGCTCAGGCCTTGAGCATAAGTGCATGCTGTTTCAAAGAAAAATTTTGGAGAGAAGGCAGCATAGTTATTAAACAGTGCCTTGAGTGCCATTCTACTAAGGAAAAGATTGGCAAGACAGGATTCAAGAATTCCTAGACTCTCTGTTCAATACTATTACAATCATCAAATTCAAACCTGATTATAACTAAGAAATAAAAAATAGAATGAAGCCATCAATTAAACACTATGTCTATGCACTAAAACTCCCACATTATTTTAAAAATCAATCAGTATAATCCAAATACATATCACAATTATTTAACATTTTTAAAATAAGGGGAAATTTTTAAAATATGGCACCCTCATGTAATTTCTTTTATCACCCTCACCTTATAAACATGGAAGTAAAAGTTCATAAAAGAAACAGCTCCCTTAAATCTCCTTTTCTTTACCTTTTCACCCCATCACTAGACTGTGGTGCCTGTTAATAAGGAAAGGTTCTATTTTTAGTTCACCTCAGCTTAATGAAGTACTATTCATGTTATTGTTATTCAAGACAGGCTATGACACCTTAGGATTCCACAGTCTGCTGAGTTGGATATGCTTAATGTAGTCTGAAGTCATGGTCATCTTAATCAGGAAAAAAGGATTGCATTTACAAATATAATTGTTGTTTTCATGTTTAGGGTTAATCTAAGTCTAAATACCACATAGATACTATCAAAAAAAAATGTGTTTCTATACTGGGACACAGAATCAAACAAAAGGCCTTTAAAAACATTTAACTGCTTTCCCAGAGATAGAAAAGCCTCGAGGAATAATTAATTTGGACAGAAAACGAGATAGAAACTGAATCTATATTAGTGCTTTGGCATATGGATAGAATGGAACATTTATTGGACTATAACATGGGCTTCGCAGGAACAGTTATTATTGGACTATAATATGAGCTAGATAGGCAATGTGTTAAATGCTGGGAGAATAGTGGTGCATATAAAACATCTACTCAAGAACCACAAAAGACCAGACAAGTCATTTCTTTAACTCAAACTGCCATGTAATCTAAGTCAAGTGGTTAGTCTGATCAGATTGAAATGCATTTCAGCATTCACTGAATCTTGCCTTTTCATCTACTTTTGAAAGAGAAAATCCTAAATCGTTATGAGTTTGTTTCTGGTTTTGTTTATTCCCAAATAAATCTGTTCTGGCAGCTATCCCCACATAGTGCTGCCCAAGTACAAACACAGCATTTCTAAAGCTGACTTTGAAAATGTCAAATATGTGTGCTTCAAGTTGAGGTTAACCTTACCCCATTTCAGATCCCCAAACTATTTAGGACTTTTCTAGGCCTAAAAAAGAAGATTTTCTTTCATGAATATAAATGGTTTATTTATTAAGATTATAAAATATAATATAGGAAATGTAGAAAAAGCAAGGAAATAAATATAAATGTAAAACTTACGTTTCCTTAAATCAACACACTAACACAACGTGATGGGAACCAATTGGTAAAATATGATAGGAAAATGCTACAAGACTTGGTATATTCAATTATAAAGAAAGAAGGAAGTCCTTTGTGCTGATTTTTTCAGAAGTCCCAATTTATTATAATTGTATTTTCATATATTTTCTGAAACATAAAAATAAATGTATATGTATACATTCTTACAATAGGGTCAAAAAAATGAAAATATTTAAATCATCCAAAGTCCTCTTAATAATAACACAATATACTTACAAGTTCCTATATCTCACTATTTTTATGTAACACACTGAAATGTATGTATTAATTTTCCATCTCTCTGCCTCTCTCTTTCTCTCTCTCTCTCATACACATACACATACAAACATGCAGAATAACACCCCCAAAGGGAATCAACAATACATGCTATTTCTTCTTGTGGGTGCCTTTTCTCAATATTTTCTTATCTCTTCACCTTTCCATTCTTACCCTTGGTCCTCCCACAGGCAATCTACATTTCAAGGTTGTTGTGAAACCCCTTGTGTCTTTGTCAATGATGATGTATATAAATTATACCTATTCCTTGTCTTAGAAGTAAAGAATCAGTAAAATGTGTGTTCTTCCCTGATGCTCTGGTAGGGTTAGCTTATCTCCAGAATGTGTGATGGCTGCCTGGCCCTCAGAGCTTCCATGTTGGAGGCCAAGGAAATGTTCAGAGCTGGAGCCAGGTGGGAATGGACTTTGTCACCAAGGGCTGCCCGGAGAAGGGATTAATGCAGCCCTCCTGCAACCCTGTGTAGTTCTCGTCAGAAGGTTGTTATGAAAGACCAAGGTCTTGCCTCAGTCTCTGTGGCTTCTTGTATCACCATGTGGTCTTTCCCTCTCACTTGTGCTCCCCAAATGATGCCATCCTCCATTGTATGACACAGCCACAGGCCCTTGACAGAGCAGGCACCATGCCGAACAGACTTTCAGTTTGTAAAATTGTGAGCTAAACCCACCTCTTTTCTTTACATAGAATCCAGCCTCAGATATTTTGTTATAGCAAAGGAAAATATACTAATACACCTGGTACTGTACTTTACCAGTTTTAAGGGGATACTTGAAAATGAACTGTAGATGAAACTATTTTGCCTAGCATAAATCTACTAGTTTTTATTGTAAAACATCTTGTAAATAGACTGATTAAGGTTTATTCAACTAATCACTACTCAATACCATTCTTGTTTTCTCTTTTCTCACTTGTGAATTTTTCTACAAGTTATTTACCCAAAAAGAAGACTGTCCTGTTTAAATTCATTTAGTAGCTATTGTTAGATTGACTTTCAAGAAAGATTGTAAAGAAACTGCATCTTCATTTGCAACATAATGAATATGTCCATTTTCCTGAATACCACCCAATAGTAGCTGCCACCCCAGCATTATTTGACTATGATTTTGGTATAACACTCTTTTGGCTAGATGTGATATCTCATTTTTAGCTTAGCTTAAAATTAAGCAAATTTTACTGTATTTTGGGTCTGTTGGATTTCCATGTTTAAAATGGCCTAACAAGTGTTTTCACTTTTTCTAAGTTCCTTGCTTTTTTAAATAAGTTTTTGAGTACTATATATATTTTATTCTATTATTTGTGCTGGAGATATTTTCCTAACAAGCCATTTATTTTTCCACTTGCTTGTGTTTCAATTTTTTATTTTTAAATGTCTGTATTTTTGCCTATAGATTTAGATTTCCTAACTTATTCTTATTATAACATTATAAAATTCCTCAATGTCTAATATTTGTTATCTTTGAAGGGCTGTTTTATTTCATATATACATATAGTTACACAATTAATTTTATTATGATGTGGGGTAAGAATCACATTTACAGGCTTAATAATATTGATTATGATAGTTATAGATTAACATAAAATGATATAAAGACATGTTTAGATATATTATAATCTGTCTATATTTCTATTTCTACACCTATATTATAATGACCCAAAGACACACACACACACACACACACACACACACACACACACATGCAAACACATTCTTTGTATAACACAGAAGTAAAGAAGTTGGGTCAGATATCAAATCCTGGCAGGTAAATTATGTGTGACATTTGTCAAATTGGGTAACCATCTATGCCTCAATTATCATAAGAGATACAGTAATAACATGCAGTATCTCTATGTAATAGTAAAAGTTCAATTGATTATTGCATAATAACATATAGGCTTATATGGATATCACAGAAGTTAATACATGCAAAGTGTTCAAAGTACGACGAGGCAAATAATAAATGCTTAATAAATTATGACCATATGTATTCCAACTTTATCACTCCAGTATAAGGATTTCCTACAGCAGGAGGAGCTGTTTCCCACCTTACCCAGTGCATTATCCCTTCATTATCAAAAATTTCAGTATCTATTCCATTTCACATTCACCAAAATAACAAGAATACATAAGCTTTTAAAACAAAATTACTCAATTATAATTCATTGTCCTAATGCCATTAAGAAGAAAGATTTAGAATATTTTTATCTCCTCCTACCATCAGACTCAACCAATAGCCTTCTCTGAGACAATCTAATATCTATAGTTTATGCTTTTACTTGGGGTATAATGATTCTATTATTCAAAAGGACAACAGCCAGAAACACTAACAATAAAGGCTGCTTAACATTTATATTACAAAAACACTGTGTCACACTGGTTTTTGAGTCAAATTTTAATTTTATACATTAGCAAAATTTTTGTTCATTTTCACTTATAATTTTTTTTACTTTTACTTTTGCTTTCCTAATAAATTTCCTTTTACTTTCTACCCTGTGCTATTTCACCCAGATGTTTCTGCAAAGAACAAAGCAGTTATTTCTCAGTTGCTAGAATTGTTGACTATCAGCATTACTGGGCTATGCCCCTCTACAGGACACTGCAGTATTGATTATGCCCAAAGTAAACTGTAAGCAGTGTAGGCTGTGAAGAGTTAACCCCACAACTGGCTTGTTTATAAAAGTGAGTCTGACTGAAGTCTACACTGCAAGATCAGAATAACTCACACCCAAATTCCATTTCCACACCTAAAAAGCTTCTTAGCTAGAAGGACAATGGTCTAATTACAACCATATATTTTGTCTATTCTGTTCCTAATTTGGTAATGCTATCTTTTCCTTTACAAGCCTTGTCTCCATTAGTTTCCATAGAAACTGCAGGATTGCACATCCTTGCATGTAGTTTGCCTTTACCCCAATTGATGACCAATAAAAATCAGTAGCTTGAAGTGCAAGAACCCAAGTTCAATCCCTGGTATAAAAAAAAAAAATCAGTAGCTTGGATTGGCCAGCACCTTTGTCAGTTGAATTAGTCATCCTGGTGCCCTACTTTCTGTCTCTCTTAGTTCTTTCTTTTAGTTGTTTTTCTTTTTTCAGGCCTGTGTTGTACACTGAGCAGGAGACTGGAGCCTACTGCTGAGGTTTCTAGTAACATTTCAGCGGTTCCCATTACACTTCAATTGAGATGGCCTTTATCCAAAAGAGTTATCACATGAAATCCATGACTCCTCCAATGTGCAGCCTCTCACCAATGACTGAGAAGAAAGTCTGAAAGCAGGGCTCATTTGCCCAATTCAGAAGAAATGTAAAGACAGGATTGGTTGAGGCCTTTGTTAAGCAGTAGTCAAAATGGAATACTATTCAGCTATAGTAAAGAATGAAATCATGTAGTTTTTCAGTTTGCCAGAACTGACATCTTTATGTTCAGGGGAATAAGGCAGGCATTGAAAGGGAAGTACCACATGTTTTCACTTATATATGAAGACTAAAAATATTGATACTGAAGTTAAGAGTGGAAGAGTGGTTAGCAGAAGCTGGGAGGATAAGGGAGAAAGATTAGGAAAAAAGAAATCAATAGAAAGAAAGAAAGAAAGAAAGAAAGAAAGAAAGAAAGAAA
>NW_004624844.1:5774932-5861559 GCF_000247695.1 Heterocephalus glaber | reverse complement strand
TGGGGTTGCTGTAGGTGATCTGGAAGTCTGGTTTTGAGACTTATTTATGTGTTTTCTCATTTCAACGGGGGCGGGGGGGCAGGCGCAGCTCACCTCCTCTGAGCTGGGAGAGGTGAACCAGTGGCTAGGAGTGGCAGTAGGGATGGTAGCCCTCAAGCCCCTTTCTCTGGGCCGGGAGTGGCAGGATGGTTGGTGGCCCAAAAGCCCCTTCCTCTGGACCAGGAGCAGTGGGATAGTGGCTCAGAAGCCCCTACCTCTGGACAGGAATTCTTTAAATGCTGAGAACTTGATTAGCTCTAGCACAGTGGTCTGGTGGCCCAGTGTCCTCTGCATCTTTGTAGTGTGGAACCAGGTGGCTGTCTGTAGCAGGTTGATTCAGTGTTTTCAGCATGACTGGCGACCTTGGAACCATGTCCGCAGACCTGCCTGTCTGCAGTGGGCTGATTCAGTGTTTTTCCACTCAATTATGTTTTCTTTACTCTGCCCAGGTGTTTGCCCTGAAAATATTCACCAACATACTTCCTGCAGATAAATCTACACCTCAAAATTTGCTTCTCATGCATCTCATCTGAGACAGTAGGTTGAAGATGACTTTACTCCATTGTCCTTTGTTATTGATGGATTTGTGTTTTAATTTCTCAAAACATCTTTCTTTTGCCCTAACGTAAGAAGATTCTCTTTGGTATGTCTAATATTTGTATACATATTTCTTTCTTTTTATGTTCTATAAGTATTTAACTGATGTGTAGCCTTCAATTTAACTGATGAGAATTGTGATATGTTTTACAGTATTTTCTGCACTGTTGATATTTCATTCTTTCTAAATACTTATTACCTATTTTACAATTATCATTAGAATCAGTACACATATAGTAATGGAAGTCTTAGGTGTGCATCTTCATGAAATCAATTTTTATTATTTTTAAAATACTTTCATTCTCTAGACTTGGAAGTTCTGTAAATGAAATACATTTTCTTAATTTGTTTTTATTTTCTATATTATATCTGCTCCCTTTGCTCCTTTAGAAGACCAAATATTTACATATTTTATATACTGAATTTATCTGACAAGTTTTTTGTTTTTCCTTTACCTTGCATTTGTCTTTTGTATTCTGAGATTTTTTTTCCATTTCATTTTCATGTTGTCATTCTCCATTTAGGTTCATACATTAAATCTTTAATCAAAATCTATGTCTTATTTCCAGAATAGTTATATTCTACTGTATCTCCCTGTATGCTATTATTATAGTTTTTATTTATTGTCTTCTGGCCGATCCAGGAATTTTGGATCCCTTTGGGTAAACTTTATCTTCCTGTGTCCTCTTGTTTCATCTCACTCTGGTCGTCTGAGTAACAGAACACAAGCCTGGCGGTGGGAAGCAAAGCAGTGTGTGCCCCTAAAGTCTAGTGGTGCACCAAAGGCAGCTGTTGGGAACAGAGGAAGCCCAGCTGCTTTTGGTCTCTCCCATGTGAGGACATTTGCCTTCTGGACTTTGGTGTGTGGATGAACCTAGGAATCCTGGATCACTTCACTGAGCATCTTTTTGCACTAAAGGGCCCTATGTTACCCACTACGCATGAGACAACAAATGCCTGAACTCAAATGTTCCCTGAGAACCATGAAACTCTTGTCTGCATCCAAGTCATCCTCAATGCTTGTCTTTAGTGAAGTCAGAGTAAGAGCTCACCAGCATCTACTCCTGGTACCCAGCAAAACTGACCTTCACACTCTTCCGGTGCACAAGGTTGTGGTCATGGCTGCTTCTCCCAGAGGTCTGAGTGTCAGAGCTAACTTTGGATAGATCTTTAGAAATATTTTCTCAGATTGATGTCATCCAACCTGAAATAAATTAAAAATATTTTAGTGGTCACATACTATGAATTCTGAAATCTTATCTCCAATGCTGAGGCTCAGTATTATCACTTCTTGGCCTTTTGGCTAAGATCAAGTGTAATATCTGAGGCTCAGTATACAGATAATGTCCTGGAAAATGACTAACAGCTCCCAAGTTTTCTACCTTGAAAGTAGAAAAGTGAGGGCATAGCTTTCTTCTATCATGTGATACAGAAGATAAAAGTGTCAATTTCCTGATCTTACAAAACAAGGAATTTGAAGATACAGGGGAAGTGACTATAATATGAAGTAAATATTTATGTACATCAATTTAAGTTCACAGTGCATATATGAAAAAATTTACCACTGGACTGTTATTAAAAACTGGAAGTTCAAAGTACTTAAAAAGAAGAAAAATTGCCATGTAAATATTAATGGCAACTTTTCAACCAAAGAAATAAATTTCTATGGTAGCATTTCAGAAAATGTGGACTCTATGTGGTAAAAATATTGTCTACATAAAAAATTATCCAGTTGCTCCTTTTAAGATAGCTCTTGATTTTTATGCCTAGGATGAATACAAGTCTGAATTACTAGGAAGTTTATTGAATAGAGTTTTGAACTTTTAAAGTTTTGAGCCTTTCCTTAAGTACAAATCTATAATACAAATAATGCAAATTTATAGTTAGTATATAAGAAAATCTTGGTTTTAGTTGCTAATTATTCCTCCATCTGTATTTTCTATATATGGCTTATTAAGACAAGATATTTTTGCAGGTAATCATAAAACAAAACTCATTAACATAAAAATTAACCAGCTCTGGGAGAAAATGCAGCAGAAATGTGTCTTGAAATGGATGGTATATTATTCAAATGTCACACCACTAGTACACCAGCAATTGAGATAGAAGTAAAATTCATTTCTAAGTTAGGAAATAGAGTCACAGAGCACAAAAAATGTCTCAATGATGTGGCCATTGTACTGTATGGAGTCTAGGTACAGTGGTGAAAATTGTCTATGGTGGACGGGTGGGTGTACTCATGGTGCTCATGCACTGGAGTCTTAATTATAAGTATGACAGTAGTCAGAGCCTTGTTCCACAGTTGATACCACCACAAGCAATTCATAATGGTAATCCAGATGATCATACCAAGGCTTCTATGCACAGTGGTACAGACTGAGTTGAAGTACAAACTGCTGCTTTTCATCCTCGTTTATCCACATAATGGCCTTAAACTTCATTGTTTTAAACCCTGATGACCTCCATAAGTTCTGTTTGTCTTTTTTTTTCTACTTTGATTTTTCTAACTTCCTATAAAAAAAAATTATAACTAGGATAAATTGAAAAGCAGAAAGCCTCAGCATCACTAGCTTTTCTAGATGAGCATGAACTATTTTGTGATCAGTATAAATGAAAAGTAGTGCATTGTCAACATATTTTATGTTCTCCAATAGTAAATGCCCATGCTTATCAGCTTCTTTTGAAGCCATAACGAATCAATATTTTAAAGCACTATTAAAGTTAAGTTCATATCATCACTTATTCTTAGACTGAGATTGCTAAAAATCTCTGAACCAAATTATAGATGCAATTAACAGTTTTCCTGGATTTAATATTTGCTCAGTGAAATTAGATAATAAAGACATAACAAATCATTCAGTTTCCTACTAATTTTCTAGAAAAAAAATTTTAATTAAACTATAAAGAAGTGGCCGCAAGAAACAAAATTGGAATTTTAGTCATAAGTATTATAAAAATCAGTGGCTAAAAGAGAGCTTTTGATAATTACTACAGTAAAATAAAATAATCAGAAATAGAAGTAACTTGCCCTAAATGATGCCAGTTCTGAAGACTTCTGACTTAAGTTTTGATTCAAAATATAGGGAACACAGAAACCATATTAACCAGAGCCAGTATAGCAGAGAGCCTTTATGAACTTCCAGCTGTGATCATTCTGTGACTCTTCACTGACTACAATAATAGTAGCTAATGGGAATGAGGGGAAGGCTCTTTTTGGTCAGACATTTCTCTAAATTTTCCCCACCAAAATAGGTGAGGTATTAAAATTTTCAATCACCTAACCAAGATCATGCAATTTGCAAGAAGTAAGGTTAGTATTTAACCCAGGCCATCTATCAAGCAAGCCTGATTTCTAAACTACTCCAGTCTTCCTTGAGCCAAACGGAAGTGCTGCCCAACAACTACTGAACTCTTGATATGAGTAATTTGTTTTCTTTCTTTACCTGTGAAAAATAGAAACACAGTGTTTACCACTAGGAAAATTATGGAATTCTTGTGTCAGTCAAAAGCTCTTTTTATGTGAAAAATGATTATATTTTACAAACATATAAGCATGCATTGGAAATTTGTCTCTTATTAGAAGTAAATTTATTTTTCTCTTCATTTGTGTTTTGTAAATTGGCTTCTTTCCCTCTATCCTGTTCTTTGTCAATTTCTTTTGTGAGCACACACAGACACAATGAAAAAAAATTGTTGTACCCAATTTAATTGTACTATCCTTATTATTGAAACTTATAGCCAATATAATGCATCTCTTTAGCTGAGTGAAAGATAATGAAATATTTAGGATATTGTGATTCTTTTAAGGACTGGTATATTTTAGATTTAATGTATTTAAGACATTAATTTTATAATTGTATATCTTACTTTAAAGATAATTTTATTTAAGTTATACACATTGAGAAAGACTAGATTAATAGAAGAGATCACAATCAAAATATTACACTGATGAAGTGTTCCAAAGATTTTTCTCTTATAGCCAATGATCAGCATTTATTAATATCTATGATATGCCAAGTATAATCCTAGAATTAGAGATTCAAAGACTAATAAATATTTGAAATATAATGCAGGTTAGACAGAATAGTTTTAGAACATAGTGCAAGAATTTATTAGCAAAAATAAATAAATAAATAAAAAGAAAAGAATTTATTAGCATAAGGCAAAATCTGAAACTTGTATAGAAGTGGAAAGATTTAATTTGGCTCATGTAGAAAATATTGGAGCTTGTTAGATGAGAAAGCAGGGGATAAAAAATAATAATGTTGAAAAAGGAAACAATGTAACCAAAGGGATAAGTCAAGAACAGTAGGTTATGTGTTAAAAGTCCAGGAGACATAAAATAATGTGAAGACAGTCTCAGAAATAACAAATTATTCCAAAAGAGGTTAGCAATACAGATTAGGCAGTATAAATTGTAGTTAGTTTTTTAAAAAAATAGTTGTTTAAGAGACAAACATGGTGCAGACTGAGTATTCCTTATTCAAAATGTCTGGGACCAAAAATGTTTGGATTTCAGATGTTTTCAGATTTTGGAATATTTCCATTTATATATTAATATATCTTGGGAAGGAGACCAATGCCTAAACACAAAATTTATTTGTTGCCTATACACCTTACACACATAGCCTGAGAGTAATTGTAGGCAATATTTTTAGTGTGCCTGCATTCTGACTATCATGTGAGCTCAGATGGAATTTTCCACTTTTGGCATCATATCAGGTTGGCAAAAGTTTTGGATTTTGGAATGTTTTGAACTTAGGATATTTGGGTTCTGGATGCTCAGGCTGTATCATCAATACTGATGGACCTACAGATTGTCAGTTTAAGGTGCACAATGAGGAAACTTTCTGACAAGATTATTATATTCACAAAGATCACCATTCCTCTTTAGACAGTAACAATTGAAACGTGGAGGATAAATGTATTTTCGTGATGGAGTCAGCAACCCGCAAGAAATGTCAAGGTGACATTTATTAAAACAGGTGGTCCTGAATTTTGTCATTGTAGTTGTTGTTCATCTCAGGGGACAAAGTGCTACTTCTCCCTAGCTGTGAGATGTGAGTTACACACCAATGCTAAGGGCAACAGGGTAAGGTGTAAGATTTGTTTCTGTAAGACCGCTGGGCACTGCTGTATTATTAATACAATGAGTAACCAGTGAGCAGCCTGGAGGGGTCTACTGAGAGTGAATTATGAAAAGCCCCAGTCCAGGTTGGACCCCCTAGATGCCTTACAATTTTCTCTGTTTGGAATCAGTACAACTCACAGGTACTTTGAAATAATGGGTTTGCCGTCAGAGTCCTACCTCCTATCTGACAGCGGATGACAGTGAGTTACTTTCTCACTTTAGGGAGACCATGTCCGGATGGCTGAAGAGACCATGTGGGAAAATGAGTGTGACTCCTTGAACCCTGACCCATGCCTCCCAGGATGGTTGCAGGATGAGAAGAGCAGCGGTCATAATGCGCTGTTTCTGGGGAAACAGCCAAATGAACAGCAGAGGAGTCTATTACATTTCAGTTTTAAAGTGAGAACATACTTCCCATGAAGCAAAGGATTAAATTACACATGACTTCTGCATTAAAGCAGGCTTTTCTTTCTACTCTCAAATGGAACCTTTACATAAAAATTAAGAGAGCCAGATGTATGAGAATATGTTCTATTTATTGCAATAAATAAATAAATAAAGCTTTGCTAATTGGTATTTTTTTTCTCAAGTGCTTTACTAGTGTAATGTTCTTCATTCTTCCTACCTGCAAGCCTCAGGCCAACTACCCTTACTGTAGATTAGTTCCTGATCCACAGGAAGCAAATGCAGGTTTTGGGTTAAAGCAAGTCCTTGCCTCCATTATTAAGATCCCTCTCTGTTAATCCTAACTCCTTGTTCTCTCCTGCTGCTTTGGCTCCTCTTTTCTTTATCCCTAGAAGCTCTTCGGGTTTCTGTTTGCCTGGAGACTTGACAAAGCAGTTTTCTTTCCTTGCAGGATGTTCCTGCACTTGCCTGATTTTCGAACTTCTGCCTAACCTGAACCTTCCTAGATGTACTTTGTTATCAGCTTGTCTGAATCCTGATTATTTCCTACTCTGACCTCCATACTTCATGCACCAAAATGTGTTTTTCTTTTCCAGACAATGTTTCTGACCTCTTCCCTTTCCTGGCTGGGCTCTAACGCAGATCCTTTGACCTAATTAAGTGACAAATGGAACCACATACTGGAGCACGCATGAATGCTTAGGGCGACCGTCTTGAAAGAGACAGAGACAAGCACAAACCACTTGAGATAAGAGGGAAAAATAAATGTTATTATTACTCTTTGGATTTACTTGTATTATTCAGCGACTTTTTCCATTTTACTTTTTCATGTTTCCTGTTAGGCTTGATACCCAAAGCTGCTAGTTCTCCCTTCTGGATTCCCGAAGGGCTCTGGTGGCATATTCACCACCTCCACAGGAACGCAATAATTAGGTAATTCCCAACTCCCTTTCATTAGAAACTCATCTGTTATTCTGTCTCGAGTCTTTCTGCCTCTGAAGGAATGTCTTCAAATTTCTCCTCTCTATGTGCACGGTGGCCCCTTTAACTGATCTCTACATGACTGATTCCCACTGAACTACAGACATTAAGGAAAAAAAAGAGTAGCAGAGCAGAGAGAGGAAAAATTCTCACAGTCAGCAAAGATCCATCTGAATATTACATTTTTGCCTTGAGCCTGCAAAGGAAAGTGGACAAAATTCCCCATTAATTAATTTCACAATTACCTGTATTTTCTCCAAAATGGCCAAACATCAGTGTTTTCTTCTTTCCCAACTTTAATGTATTTTTTTAAATTCAATACAACAGGACTCTTTTTAAGTACTTTTGTACTTCGTCGTTTCTGCAGAGGTCTTCAAGTTCACATTTTAGTTTCGCTTTAATTAGCTGATATAATTAAGAGGCCTAAATAAATCAGATGAAATCTGCACTCTATACATTTGGCTGAAAAGAGGATTTCATTAGTTTTCCAGATTTAGACCCTGTTAAAGCGTAGGAAAAGAAAAACTCCTTTTAAATGTAAGGCAAGTAATTGGCTGTCGTCTCTAGAAAGAAAGCTTTGAAGCCACTCAGTGCTCAGTCTCCTCCCTGTGGAGGAGCTCAGTTCGCCTCCTACTGCTAAGAATCTAGCCTCCAGGATCTGACTTTCTGGGTTTGAATAAGAGCTCTTCCTCTGATCCTGTGACCCTGAGCAAATCGCTTCACTTTTCTGTGCTTCAGTTTCCTCCTCTATACAATAAGCTCCTGGTGTGGCTGCATGGAATGGGGAAGGGGGGTGTACTTACAGGAAGGTCTACCATGTGCTAAGGTTTTGATAACTATCAGCTAACAGTCAACCTCTCTTTGACTAATGTGCTAGGAAAAGGCAGAAATGTATACTTGCCCTCATGAAAACAGGGGCTCTGTTCTTCTGCTGTCATAACTGAATTTTCACCCCACTAGATGGCATGAACTGATGAGCTCCTGATAGTTTATCTATTTATGGGCTGAATCACGTCCCTCAGATTTGTATGTTGCAGTCCCAGTTGCTTCAGTGCCTACTTGTACTGTGATCTTATTTGGAAACAATTTTTTTTCCTAGACCTCATCAAGTTAAAATTAATTCTTTAAAGGGCCCTTAATCAAAAATGACTGATGTTCTCATACAAAAAGTAAAGATTAGAAACAGAAACACACAGGGAGAACTCCTTTTGAACATCAAAGTAAAGATCAGGGTGAAGGAAGCTTCACTAAGCCAAACCCCCAGAAGTTAGGAGAAGGGCAAAAGACTCCTTACCCAGAAGGAACCAACCTCATCAATACCCTGGTCCTGTACTTCTGGAGTTTGTAGCTGTCAGACAATACTTTTCTGTTTTGAAGCTACCAGTCTGTGGCCGTCTCTTAGGGCACCCCTGATTTCCCTATTTCCCCGAGTGCTCATTTTTTCAGCTCTTCTCCAGCTACACTGAGATATTAACTGGAGAGTGCAGCCTGAATAGCAGAATGTAGGTTTTCCATCAAATAACACAGGGTGTCATGGACCATGGAAGACGTCCAGGTTAGGCTCCAGATTAAGTATGTGATCAATATTTCTGAAAATCCACTAGATGCCAGACTATTTCCATGGCGTTTAATGATACCTCATTTATATTCATTGAAATGAATCTGTTTGGCTTACATTTGCAAGGTATGCGGTTCTAACAATAGAAGAATGTGTATCAATCTCTAGAGGGTACACTTTATATGGAGCAGTTTTATAATCAATTTGAAAATAGGGCTTAGAGCATGAGAAACGTGATAATATTCCTGTTTGCTGGAGCAAGGAGATGTAAGAACCAGTGCTTGGCCAGGGAAAGGGACATTATTTGCCATTGTCCAGTATAGAATTTGTAAGCATAGATGAATTTGCTTTGTACGCAAAACAAAACAAAGGTTAGAATAATTTTTCCAATGTTTACAGTAGATTTTCCAAAATGATAATTGACAAATTCATCTGGTTTTTAATTTATTTTTGTTTTTGTTTGTGCTTTGTATTTAGTGAGTTAGATTCCGTACCACCAACACACAACTTCCCCCTTTGGGCTCTAAAAACCATAATTGCTAATTGGGAACATAGGGAAAGAATCAATTTAAACTAACTGGGTCATAAACCACATACAGGTTTTTAAACCAAGGGAGCAACAGTTTCAAATTGCACTCCAAGGAGATGACTAAATCACAGGTACATTAAAGTTGTGCAAATGGTTTTAAGAAATATTCAGATTTAGTACAGTTATTACCGCACCAAGTATTCATTTGCTACTCTTATGCTGATCCACCTACTGATATCTGCTAATAACAGACAAGGGACAATGAGCATTAATAGCTTGATCCGAAGGTCAATTTGTTTCAATTAAAAGTATTATTTGCCCAAGGAGTGCTTTTATTTTAAGACTCTGGTTGGAGTCTAGAGGTACAGTTTTTCTTGTTTGCATGGCAACCATTAAAAGTATATAAAATGCAGGTCTCCAGAGCCCTGAAGTAGATGAACTTTTGCAGTTTTATTAACCAGAACTCCTCAGAAATTTCCTAAATGGTCTGTCTTTGCTTTGGAGCAATGGTTGTACCTTCCATCACCTGAAGAAATTTAAGAATAGCAGAACCAGGCACTGACAGAGAATAATTAGAGCAGGATCTTTCAGAGGCGTGTTATGAGCGTCCACAGCCAGAGCAGCAGTCTGAGATGCAGTGCTGTGGGGTACGCGGGACCAGCGGGCCACCACGGGACAGCACGCCTGGCTTGCCTGGTCGCACCGGACAAAGAGAAACCATCTTGGGTCGTGTATAAAGTACACAATGGGATGTTTGCACTTAAGTAACACAATTTCTCCTGTAATATTTATTTATTATTCAGGTATGTTCATCCTGCGGGCCCTAGGTTGGACTTGCCTGCTGACCCTCGAAACCTGAGCATGGCACACAGGCTGCAGAATTGTAATATCTCGAACACGGACAAGGACAGACTCCCGGGTCCCACTCCAGGCCCACAAAACCAGCATCTGCTCTGGAGCAAAGTCCCCAGGTGACTTCCATGCATATTTAAGCTTGTGAGGCACAGCGCCAGACAAGAGGATCCTGTGGCAACTGTATCTGACATCTTCAAGGGAGTAATTAAGATGTCCCGAAACAGAGATTTACCTCAGGGTTTATTATTTTTTCCATATTTATACTTCACTGTGTTAGTTACCTTGATAGAAATGCTGAAATTTAAAGGATATTTTCAGGTATCATAAAGGTCATATACTCGCTAATATGAAAATACATTGTCAGTTTACAAGAGCTTTGACCTAAACTGAAAGTAGATTTGACATTAACTCATCTCCAGGGTCTCTGTCAGAAAAAAAGAGGTAACTTTTACCCCGTTGGTTATTCCTAAGACACCCAAGCTTTGTTCTTTAAACATGGATTTTCTTCTCATCATCCCAAACTAATACGTTACTTGTAGTTTATGTATCTGGGGCATGTTCGCATCTATGTGTATACAGTCACAAACACATTTAAATACAAGACAAAATCAAGGTAACTGACTGACTTATTGATCACTAAATAGCACTTGGCTATGTGAAAGACTAAAAAAGGTGCGTTTCATGGTGGTTTCATTCAGTTTTAGTGTTAAAAAATGCTGGAGGAATAAAATATATTTGGATTACGTTACTAGAAAAATGATCATCTGATCAATAAATTACGTGTTGTTTCAAAGAGCAATAACACAAAGGACAAAGAATTTATTTTTAATAAAGAGCATCAAAGTTGTAATTACAAGTTCCATGACAACTGTAAATGATTTCTACTGCATTGTGATTAGTCTGAGTTGAGATAATATAATACTTTTAGGAGGCCGTGTTACAGTAATTAATAAATTCTGAGAAAGTAACTAATTGTTTTGATTAGTAAATAGAATTATTATTTGCTGATTATTTCTTCAGAGCACTTAAATTCTCATATAATCATATGGTGGCAAAATAGAGTTTAAAAAACTCTGTTGATGTTCTATTTGTAACACATTAAACTTAATGAAAATAAATGTCCAAATGGAGTGCAAAGATTTATTATTGCAGTATTTAAAAAGTCAGCCTCAACTCCTTCCCTCATTAAGTCTTGTTACATGTGCTCTTTTCCACATTGTAATCTTAATAATCTCTATTTTTTTTTTTTTTTTTTTTTACCGGGGATTGAACTCAGCTCCATTGCGCGTGCACAGCAGGTGGCGAAACCACTGAGCTAAATCCCCGGCCCCAATAATCTCTATTTTTAAAAGTTACTGTTCTATATTACACGTAACTGGTCATCATAGATAATTGTTTTTTCTCATTATAAATTTCCCTCTGTTGGAGAAATAGCTCAGTGGTAGAGCTCCTGCCTGGCATGCATAAGGCCCTTGGTTCAATGCCCAACACCAAAAAATTAATAATAAATGTCCCTCAATATACTTCACTTGGTTCTAAAATAAAAATCTTCATTGTTTTCTCTCCTTGTAACCAAAACTGCTATTGTTTTATAGTATCTCTTCCCTGTCTCATTTTTTGTGCAATTTAATGCAAATACTTTAGCAAGTTCTCTCATGTTTTGTTTTATTTTTTCTTATTCTAAATACTCCTTTGCCTATTTAATGGCTGCATAATACTTCAAATATGTTCATATGTCTCATTTTCCCCTAGAATGAGGAAACTTTTAAAAATGGTCAATTCCAATGCTGACTTGTTTATCAGACTTAAACTTACAGTTAAGTTTGACTTTCTTTTTTTCAGTGCTAGAGATTAAACCAAGGGCCTTCACGGTGAACTACATTGCTACATGCAGCCTCCCTCAATTTACTTTTGAGACAGAGTCTCGTTTAATTAATTGTTTAACACCTGCTATAAGTCCACAAACCTTGGGGCCAGCTTTGATTCAAAATTCAGAATTGCTGAGATTTTTTTGAAATAGTTAAATATGTGTATCGCAAATGTTATATAGAAGTGCTTGTAGAATTTGAAGTATGTAAGCAATATATTACTATCTAAAGCAAAACACAAAACATTCTAAATGGTATCAATATGAACTGTAAATAACTTTGCTTCATGTTTTAAGATTTGGACAGCAAGTGGTTTTTTTCCCCCCCATTTTTACTAACTGTTCTGTTTCCAGAACTATTAGATTTTAGAATTGCAGATAGATATGACTTTAAATGATCTTACATGTTTTATAAAAAAGAGTTAGTACTTATGGATTAAAACATCTCACTTATAAACATGTAGATTGATTTTATTCTTTTGGTATGTCTAAATAATAGTTTATATATGTGTAATAATCAGATTTTTAAAATCATAAGATGTTTTTAATATTAACTTGGTCATTTTACATTTTGTATATGTGCTTAATATTACATTAGATATAACGTCTCTTAAATAAATAGAGTTGGAACATTTATCATTAAAATTATTATTTTTTAATTTCTGATATTTTTTAAAAAGTGGCCATAACGTATTTTAATAGAAATAGCCATGTTTTTAAGAATAATAACAATTTAATTTAAAATTGAGTCTACTCTTTGAAATTCTGGCATTCTGTAAAAATCTGTGAGTCTATATCCATGGCTGTAAATAAAAGCACATGTCTGGGCCTCAATATCTGTAAGCTTATTCTTTTCAATTCCATGAGGTGATACCTCAGATGAAACTGAGCTACAAGCTTTCAGCAAATATCAAGTTTAACAGCATGTTAATTATTATTTAAGAGAAATTATCTAAATTTTAAAAATAGGGATGCATAGCAGTTATTTCTGTTTAAAAATTTTTTTTAAGAAAATTCATTTTTTATATTTAACATGACTGGCTTCTTTACTACTTCATTCATAACTTGATGAGATGGTGAATAATAAAAATATTTAATTTATTATATATGCCCACTTGAAATATTAAGGATGTGACAAGTAAAACAATTTTTGAACTAAATACATATATTGTCTTTTAGAAAGGAGAATGTTTGAATAGATGGAGTTGCCATCGCAGAGATGTTTCCTTTAAAGTCATTTTGATACTTTTCAATGTATAATTTATCTTCAATATGGCAGCTAATGATTTCCATGGTTTGAATAGAGTATCATCCCACAGGGGTTCATATATTAAAGACTTCTTCCAGGTCAGACTATTGGGAGAGGCTGCAGACCTTTAAGCAGCGGGGTGTTACGGGAAGCCTTTGGGTCATGAGGAGAGTGTTCTAGAAGGGGATTATGGGACTCTGAACCCCCCTCCCCCAGTTTGAATTGTGAGGAAATCCTATGGCACTAAATCTCCAGCACTGTCATCCAACAAACTCAGCAGACCTGAGCTGATGCAAGTGCCATGTCTTTATTGTGAACCCAAATAAGTCTTGCTTTACTTCATAAGTACCTTGTTCCAGGAATATCACTGTAGTAACGAAATTGCTCATACAAAAATCATACAAAAACCACTTATCAGTCAGGCTCTGATTCTCTGGTCAAAGAGAATCAAGATCTATGTACAAAATTGTGTACAAAAAAATTAATCAGAAATTTTTTTAAAGGTGCAGAAGAAATTAAAATTAACTTGAATAGGTGTTTTTATTCATTTATTTGGAACCATTTATTGGCTATCATATATACATAAATATTTATAAATACAAATATATAAGTATTTATAGTTATACATTTATAAGTATATTTATATAAGTATGTTTATAAGTATATATATAAGTGTATTTATAAGTATAGATTATACATATTATTATAAACTATATATTCTGATGAGGCCACAGTGTACGGGAACAGCTGAAATCTATACACTCCAAAGCCAATCTCTGACACTTTCCTCACTAATTCCAGGAAACAGTTGTATGTCTCATACCTGTCACACCCTGTTGTTAGGGTTGTACCACTTGGCCGGGGGTTGTGTCTTCTCTCTTGCTGTTACATGCCAGAAAGTATGTCCTGTCTCATGAAAAAAATGGCCACATCTCCATAAACTTCTAGAGGACTATTTGTGAGATAATAATTGGATAGGAGCTTGACTTCTTCCTACTTGAATAAAGCAAGTTTACATAGCTTTCTTCTGCCATAGGCATTTTTCTTCAAAGATATAGCAGGCCTTACCTGCAGTTGGGCTTTGTTTAGTCTCCCCTTGGTTTGTCAAGAATCTATGGTGATACATAGTAGCAGATAGATCCTACATGATTAATCTTTGACTCTACAATAAACAAAAATCTCTCCCTTTTTCTCTTTCCCAATTTACCATAACGTTAAATACACCCTTTCATACTTTTACTGTTACACTTCTCTGAGTTTCATCAATCCAAGGATAAAGTCTCAATCCAAGGGACATTGGGGAGACTGAGAATACTGATACTTTCCCTGAGACACATTAAATTTATTCTGAATAATTTGCGTGTGACTAAGTTTTCTGCATCTCTTAAAAGTACATATAGAGATTCTAATAATCAGCTAGGGATTTAAAGGAAATGCCTTTGTTATCAACCACATTAGTTCTTTTTTAGATATGATATTACATATCATGTACAATTATCATATAGTAATTATAGGTGAAATTATCTGATGAATTTATTCATTAAAAGCAACTTGATAACCATACTTCAGTTATGAAAGCTTTTTAAAAAATAAAGAATTTTTTTTGAATAAAAGAGAAACATAAAGTATTCAAAATCGTGATTTTGTTTCCATGGAAAGTAGTTTGTAGCCATTAATAATTAAATTAAACAATCTGGATTATTTTTGATTATAACTTATTAAGACACAAATATATTTTTGCTATCAATATATTTTTCTCTACTTATCATTCTGAACTGAATTTTAGTATAATCAAGATAATGCTCTATTCATGAACATCAGTCACATGAAATTGTTATTGAATCATCATCAGAAACTTCAGAATTTTGTATAAATGTAAATAACAATTGATATCCAGGTTTTTGTGAAAAACAACTGGAAACACTTAATAGACAAGTTTCCATGTTTGAGGTCATCATAGCCTTGTGTTTGTGCCTCAACACATCATTAATCTTCAGACATGTATCTTCTGATATAAACTCAATAACTGTGGATTTGATACAGCAGAAAAGGGTAGAGAGTGAATAATATGATTTTTAAAAAATAAATGTTATTCCTACTACCTCCTGAACTTTCTTACCCACGTATCTCCCTTTCTTTTTTCATTAACTGACATACTGCAATTGAAACCTGCTCTGATCTAAATTAACCTATTTAAATGTACACATCATCTGGAAACCCTCATCTACATTTCTTTCATTGTACCTATGTCCCAGCTTCATCTACCTGAAACTGGCTTTAATTTAAACTTTACAGTTAAGCAATTAGTGAATATCATATCTTATGTTTTGTACTGGGTGTGGAAAGGCATTGGTAATGCTTACATAAATAAATCCATTTCTTCCAAAGCAATGTACTTTAATTTTGAGAATTTTACCATTAGCTTTATTTGTTTCAACTATTCTTTGGAGTACTTTTCATACTTCACTAAAAGCTCCAGAATTTACAAATTCAGTTAAAAAGAAATCTGAGTTCATTTTAAATTTTCAAAGCTTTATTACCACCCTGTCATTGCCTTTAGTGACACCTGACAAGAAAATTATGATACACACATCAGCAAAGAGAAAACAAAGGTTTAATGGACTGCATCCTTCATCAAAATCAAATGTTATATCTATTGACTTGGTTTTCAACTAAAGAGATTGAGGGATGATGCAAATTAAATCTAACACATCACCAGTAATTGGGAAATAGAATTGAAAAGAGAAGCTACAAAAAGCATCTTTAATTGTGTTTGAGAGTAGAGAATTAATATAATACTGTTTCCTTGCAACACCTAAAACTAAGCATTTAGTGGATTGTAAAAATGATATGCAACATTTATTGGGAGCTTATTACTTGCCAGGTATTTTCTTAATGACTTCATCTACATTACTAAAATAATATAAAACCTTATGTGAGGATGCTATTATTATGTTTACTTTAGAGAAAAATATATTGAAAGAAAGGTTGCATAAATTTACTAAATTCAGTAGATTGCAAATCAAAGGTCTTAATTTAGGCGATATGATTCTAAAGCCAGTACTTCCTCCACCATTCTTAACTAATATTTATTTACCTCGACTCATGTTTTCTCAGTGTGTCAAGATATCTTGTTTAGTTGAAATTCCATTCTATTCTTTTATTTGAGGAGAAAAAGTGAAATCAGGAGATGAGAAAAACATATTATGTGGAAAGTCCACTTCAATAACTTTCTCCTTTATCAGGTACCCGGTTAATGCTGACACGGCATCTGATTCTCTAGGGAATCTGGCAAAGAGGATTTTCCTTTCATATCTAATGCCATTGACCTGCTTTGTTGGCTTTGCCTTTTCCTCAATAATAACTCAGTAGTGATGCGGGGAGAAGTGACACTAAAGATTAGTATTACATGCCCAAGCTTAACCTTACTTCCAAAATAAGAGATGACCCTCTTAGGTAAAGAGAAAAAAGAGTGAAAGTGACTCTGAATTTTGGAGCTGCTCCACTAAATTTTATGCAGGAACTGTATCAGTGAAAAGGGGAGTAAAACATAGATTACACAGATGGATAAAAACATATGAACTTGGGTTCTCGGGTAAGAGAAGGATCTCTCAGCATTTTAAAAGCCTTGATAAACATAAGTTAAGAAAACTATCAACATGAAATCATACATAATATTCTTTCTATATAGCTTATTTAACTTTATGTATTTGTCAGAAACAACATATTAGATTCTTTAGCAAGTATGAAACATTATATTAGCATATGTTTTATGGAAAAAATACAAACCAATTTTTCAAAGAATAGAAATATTTAGATTAAATGTTCAAGAGATCTGTGTGAGCTGAGCTAAATCACACCATAGTTACTTTTCTAAAAAATGTGACTGGAGATTTGATAACTTATATTAAATTCAATTTAAAGTGAAATTACCTCTAGAAGTAACACAACAACTTTTATCAAACAAATCTTCCTGGAAGGAACAATAAAATCTCAATAAAAAAATACAAAACTAAACAAACAAAAACAGCCATTTCCACATGTCTGGGAAATATAATACAGCTGTAAATGGACAGGCTAGAGTCCAGGAGAGAAGGGAAGCACATTAGGGGACCCACACTTTCCTCTGCTATACTCCCTCAAGAGTAAAGAGCTTGTGAGTATGCAGGGTAAAGTCAGAGTTAGTAATCAGAGGTCATCTATAAACTGATTAAATCTCTTCAGTGAGGATATCTTACAATTTCATTTTTAATAGTAGTATTTTGACAATGATAATATTTTAAAAGCCTACAATTTAAAAAATGAATGATGTAGGGCCAGGGATTTAGCTCAGTGGCGCCTCACCTGCCTTACAAGCACGAGGCCCTGAGTTCTATCCCCAGTAGCAAAAAAAAAAAGAATGATGTAGATTGATTTCAATAATAAAATTATTCATGCTTTTATTTATATTTATCATTGAACTAATTTATCAATGTTTATTATATTAACCTTTTCATTTTCTTGGAAATTTTTAAGACAATGTTGGTTCAAGGTATAGGAGATGATTTATATTACATAACCAAAATGTTACAAACATTCATAGAGGTTTTTCTCTTTATGATACAGGTATGTAGATTAAAATAATTTAATTAGCAAATATAACAACATGTCAAAGAAATTGTATATCATCATGTGTGCAAATGTTATTATATATAAAATATAGCTGCTCATATGCTCATAAACACAGAGACTTGATCTTCTTGTGGAAATTAGGCTATTGTTTGTGACATATGACATATTTTAGAAAATGTTTCTTTGGTGGTCATCATAGTGGCTTCCTGGTGCAGCCATATGTCCCTTCTCCAATGATAAGTATACATTTTTAGTCTTCTCTTTTTTTTCTTGGAAATGTTTTATGACAATCCATGAAAACATAAATTTTATCTGTGTAAGTTGATAACTTTCATGTGTGTCATTTTACCTCTCAACATAACGTGACTCTCATACACAGGGCTTACACTGATGATAGTGTAAATATTTCTCTTTCCCCAAGGCAACAGAAAGGCAACAAGAAATGTCAAGGTGCTCTATTAATGTGGACACTGTCTTATATTAAGACTACAAATTAGAAAGTAGGTTTTCAAGTAGAATTAACTTAAATTCTCTCATTTAACATATAACTCAAACAAACCAGTGCTTCAGAAAGCACACAGTGCCTGTAATCTTCTACTCATATGGACTTATTTTCATCAAGGTAAAGTGAGCTTACAGACATCCCAGAAGCCCAAAAGCAGAATCAACACTTCTTTCTTATGTACAAGAGGATGCATGCCTTGGATGGCACTGGACAGGGTAGGTAGACTTGAAGGGAGACAAGAGGTTATCATGGAGGCAGAATTTTTTTTTAATCTCTCATTGCCACTCAATCCTGCCTGTAGAGCTTCAAAGAGAATTTAGAAATAAAATAAATAGATATACATAAGAACCCACATAGGTAGAGATCTCATACTTTTTAAAAAGCTAAACATACATAAACAATTCTGAGGATCATAAAGGTTAGGCCTTCTGGTTCAATAATAGGAACCCTAAAGCAAGAAGGTGATAAGTCAGTTCCCATAACACACATTGGATTACACAATGAAACCAATCCAATGTTATCAAAGGTGTTCAGACTGTCTGGTTAAAAAAACTCATTAGTTCCTTAGTGGGAGAGAAGTGAAACTGGCGAGATAGATCATGAATTCACTTTACAGGCCACAGCATTCAATGTATCTATGATATCATAGTTAGAATTCTCATTCTAGGTGTGTGATTTTAGACATTCTCAAACTGTATTTCTTCATATCTAGAGAATTGCAAAATTCTTTCCAAAATTATTATAACTGCAAAAAATGATGAAAACCACCTGACTTCTACTAAAAATATCATGGAACCTGCTGTAAGCCAGTTGTGTTATGGAGCTCATGACCAAAAAATAGGAGTGACTCTTCCTGACAGGCTTTGAATTAATTAATTGCTTATTTCCATAAGGCATTGAGCTAATGACTCATAAATTCATGAAAAACATTAGTCAGATCTTTCCTACTTAAAATAATTTTAAGTAATAAATATTTATTTTCTACATTTCTTTTTAGTCTTTTTTGATAAGATTTTATTCCTGTGCCTCTCACCATTTATATAAATCTTTGAGGGATTGTTAATTTAATGATAATAATTATTTGGCATTAAGTATAGAGGCTATAAAACAGTAATTTTGAGAGGTGTGCTCTGAAATATATATACCAGGTAAATAGTATGCATTGTAGAACACCCATTATACAACATTGTCTTTAGAAAGCTTTCTTCATGTCTACTTTAGACCAGGTCTTCTACCCTGAGAGTTAGCCTTCTCTTGAAAATTCATTTTAAACTTTAAATGTTCCATGTGTCACTATAATTACAGTCTCATTCTTTTTCATTAATTATTTTCTAGGATCTCATTTAGTGTTAGCATTGTGCATCATTATAAGCTAATCAGTTTGACTGATTTTCCATAAATTTTTTCAGAAAATAAACGCCACACACTCTTGGTTTCTAAATACTGTGTCTTTTCGGGTTCAGCAATTATTGTCAGGCACCATGAGAGATACATTCAAACCCAAGTGCAACAAAGCCACGAATTACAGCTTGTTTTGTAGGAGAAAACTTTTTAGATATGAAGTGATAAATGTCACACTGTTGAACAACTGACACCACATAATTTTTAGTGAGTCTTTATGGAACTAATTGTTTCACATTTTGGAATTTTTGAGATATAAATATATACCTATACACATATAAATGATATCAATTCTCATAAAATTATGAAAACAAAGTTTTTATAAGGTATATAAAAGTCATGATAGGTGATTCTTTTTTCCGTCTGTTTGCTTCATAACTACTTTCTTTCCTTTTCTTTTTTTTTGGTATTGGGGATCGAATTCAGGTCCTTCCATTTGCAAGGCAGGTGGTGGAACCACTGAGCTAAATCCTCAGCCCATAACCACTTTGTTTTCTTATAATTATTTTTTCCAACGTCTTTTATGATGAAAATTTTAAGTCAGAAGGTCTCTGCCATCCATAAATTTTCTTTCCTTTCAAAAATAATTAAGAATCTTAACCTATTTACTTTTCTTTTCTCCCTCAGGAGTAATCTTCCTCTGCCACTCTGTTTTTTTATTTTTTTACTTTTTTAATTGTTCTAAATCAGCTGAATTTTCTTCTGCTGGTGTGTGATGGAAACATTAAGGCTGTTTACTTTTGTTTTTTCCTCTTTAGGATTCCCTCTTAACTGGTTTCTATCCATTTCTTCTTCCAGATTTCTTTGATCATTTTTCTTAAGAACACTTGGAGAAATTAAAATGTTGCACATAAACATTACTGTTGAAAAATAAATCTAGCAGGGCAAGATGGTACACAGCTGTACCCCAGCACTCTGCAAGACTGAGAGAGGAGCCACAGGTTTCCGCCCAGGCTGCATGGCTCAGTGACTTTGCAAGGCCCTGTCTCAAAATAAATAGTAAAAATAAAAAGACTGGGATGTAACTCAGTGCAAAAGCATCAAGTTCAATCTCCACTACTGTGGGAAAGAAAGACAAACAGAAAAAAAGGAAGTGGGGGAAGACGTTTGCTGTACTGGTGAAATATTTAAATTTAAATCAATTAACACAGCCTTAATATAAAAATTAGAAGTTCAGATTGAATATGTATGTTATGATTATAGATTTATCTTAAATTTAATCTTCTTTTCTCCAAAAGAAGGAATTGATTTGTTAACAAAATCCCTCCAACATGTTCAATGTCTTTTGTGCTTTTTACTTTGTATCCTTTTAAATGCATTTTGAATAATTTCTGCAATTTTCAAAAGCCAGTCTCTCCTCTCCTGTGAACAGTATCCTCTTCACCTTTTTTTCTCATTAGCTGCATCACTGTTCTCTTAGTATTCAGGATCATCTTCTTCTTTTACTCCCCTTCTCTTTGCCTGAAGTTTCTTTGATGGCGTCATCCTTACTTACGACTTTATTGGGGCTTCCTTCCTTGATTTCACTTGTTAGTTTTCATTTGGCTGAAAGTGGGCGAATCATTGATGGCCATTTGCAATCACACTTCTTGGCTGATGCTGTTCTCCTTAATCTGTCCCCTTTCTAGTCATGGCTTCACAATTATTACTGCTTTTATTTACTGATTCCACACCTCTGCCTAAAGTGACCATATGGCTCCTCTTTTGCGTAAACACTTCTGTAAGCAAAACAAGAATACCCAGAAGTAACCAGATCTGTCCAGATCTGTAATATGGTCATATTCCATCAGGAAGAGTAGGAATTGAAGAGAAGAGCTTAATCTCTTTTGTGTTCACTTGTCAATAGCTACAAAACTTTTGCTAATTGAGTGAGAATAGAAACCCTACAGTGGTGTCAGTAGATGCATTTTCTCCTTTCTACTTTGACAGATTTAAGACCAGAAATTCATTGGGTACAGAATAGAAAAATTAAGGGATTCAGTAGGAAAACTCCCCCTTTCAGGCAAGAATATGGAATTGCGGTATACAAATGTAGCACTGTGGAATTTTCTTTTGTTCTGTTTTGAGACAAAGTCTTGTACTGCAGGAAGGCCTTGAACTCACTATGTAGCCCAGGATGGCCTCAGACTTGCAGGGATCCTCTTGCTTCAGCCTCCCGAGTGCTGGGTGTGCACCACCATACCTGGCAACGTTATGGAATTCTTGAGCCAAGTATAGTCAGATATCTAGAACAACAAATTCTCATCATGAGAAAACAACAGTGGGATATGTTTTGGGACAGGAATTTTGGGAAAGCATGAGATAGTATCTCACTAAAAAAAAAATGAGGAGTAATAATTAGTCAATTAGCATAACTTGACAGAATAAAAACTGATTTATTTCCTAAAACTGAAGCAAAATGCAACAATATGGTCGTAGGATACCCACATTATTAAATGATGGAAAGCATTCAGCAATATTATTGACTTAATATCAGAATATGAAACTATTTTAATTCATTCATGCAGAACAAAAAGATCATAGCCCAGAGGTGGGTGTGACTTTGGAAGTCATGGCTTCACAATAGAAAATATTTGCCAGGACTAAAGCTCAAGCATAGCATTACAGTAACCCTTGTATAATGGGGCATTGACTTTCTGTGATAACTCAAGTCCATGGGGGATTATAAAGATCATTTTTCAAATTATTTTTAAATAGCTGGCTATCACTAGGACAAAGATTGTAAATCTTTTATCTTTACTTTTTTTTTCTTCTGAGGGAGTAATTATTCTTTATGCAGACATTTGTGCATTTATATTTATATACATAAATTTTAAAATCTAATTTATGCAATATTCTTAATTGGTAGTTATTTCTAAGCCTGCAAAAATTTGGTTGTTATATATCATTCCAATTGCTTTAAGTATATTGAGGGGTTTGAAAGATGGTGTGCTATTTCATCAGCTAAGGCAATATGTGTAGTTACATTGTTTAAGACAAAGTGCAAAGTAGAATACACTATTATTAATTGCACTTGATCATGACTAATGAGAACTACAAAATTATTGATTGATACTTAAATATGAAATCACATATGTATCATGTTTTGGTTAGTGGCAAAAAAAACAGTGAAAATCTGTTCTTTACAGGTTGGTCCAACTATTGACACCAGAATGCTAAACTTCATATTCATTGTTTCATCTCACTAATGATTATGAAATATAAAAGTTTTCGCCTCTTCATCTGGACATCCATGTGTATCACCATCTGGGGACTGCTTTGTTATTTGTGCAAATTGTTGTATTTTATGCAAAGATAAGTAAATATTTAGTAATATCATTATATCACTTGTAATAGACTTAGTTATGATGGAGAAAAAATGAATAAACAACTATCGTGGGTTGTTAAACAGATGTATTTTAAAATTTTGAATTAACTCTAAATCAATGTGTAGGCTTGAAACGTGCATAAAAATAAAACACTCTAATAACAAATGTTGAGATTTATAAGATTTAATGTGGGTAGTAATAAAAAAAATGGTACAAATCATAAGACCTGAGATTTAAACAGAAGCTTAATTAAAGTTTAATTTAAAAAACCTTATTCCCAAGTTGAGAAGGCAGATATAGAAATTCAAAAAGTCTCAATACTTTGATGAAATCTCAAACATACAGTAATTGGATTTCAGACCTGAGGAACTAACCTTGCTTCTTCCAGTTTCTTGAGATTTACATTTTAGTTTATATGTCATACTTAATTTTGATTTACATGAATTGAAATTCAATTCTGCTAAAGATAATCACTGGCTGTTCAATTTATTTTAAATATCATACACTCATGAGCTTATACATCTGAAGCGTATGGATTAATAAGCAAGCTATGACAACAAAAATGCCAAATAAATCTGAAAGGAAAAAATAATTTACTGTTTATTTTACTCACATTACAAACTACATGTTCATGATATCTATCATATTTGGTCATCAATATTTGCTTGTGTTTATATTTCTAGGAGTTTTGTAATTTTAGTAGAAAAATAAATATTCCCTTTTGAATTATTTAGTGCATTAATTTCTATTTCTTTTTCTCAAAATATTATCAACAGTGTCTCAAATTTGTACTTTATTTTCCTTGTATGGATTCAAGATAACAACAGATTATTCAATTCATTCCATAAGGGGCACATATCATTCATTGATATGCTGAATGAACCTATTTATTATATCTTCCTATCATTTTTACTTAAAATTTTAAGTGACAGGAAATTACTGTCATGATTGCAACAGAATATTAAATTTAAATGTTGACATTTATTCAAACATTCATGTTTAGAATGCTCTATTTAGTGTATGCAAGACTTGGAAAAATGTATATATTTGTTACTGTAGCAGCACATATAACCAAGTAATAATATATGGCAAAATCTATTACATTGTGATCAAAAACAGCTGCAGTGATCTCATTCAGAAAAATGTTAAAATCTTGTCAGAAATATATAACATAATCAGAATCTAACTTGTAGCAATGGAAATAGCTTTTTCTTAAGGTTTTTATGGAAGTAAGTACCTATTATTTTTAAAATAATAAAGCATGTGTCACTAGAGATAATATCCATATTGAAAATGTGAAAGTCTTTATTCTTTTAAGATGTCTACCTAAGGATTTAAGACAGTGTTTCTTGAATTATATAATACATGGAACTTGCTACAAAGCACTTTAATGTTATAGTTTACTGCTGTATGTATAGAAAAAAATAAAAATAAACTACAGTTGTTGAATTTCAAAGTTTTGAGATGCGTTATTATTGAAAAAAAATCATTTGGAAGATGCTATCTGTAAAGTGTTATAAAATCTTTACCATAACTTAAAAAATATCTACAATTTTCTGTTTTAATATGCTGTTGCAATAATCATTCAAAGAATCCATGAGATTATCTCTGTTAGGTCACTGATAAATGAGAATTCTGTCTAAATTTTGATGTACCAGCACATCTCTATTTCATTAACAACACCGTATATTAAGCAAAGATAAACTATAATTGTTGAGATCTGAATATACTACAGAATGAAAACTATCCAAGAGAGATCCACCAACAATGCATGAAAGGTAGAGGAGCATCTGTCTTTGGTAAGATGATCATTTCTAACCAAGCCACTTTACATAAAGTCAGGTCTGTTCTTAGTGTAGACTGTCAGTGCCTGCTCTTTGGAATTATGAGACCACTGCTACACTGTTGACAATCTGTGCTATTACCTCTTCTGTTACTCTCTTAAATCAAAGTAAGTTTGTTGGTAGTGAGCCATAAATTTTAAACTGAGATTGTGCTTCAATCTGAAACCAGAACCACTGCTGCTAGCAGTGACTGGTGTATCATGCTGGGTGGTATTAACAATGGGATAGATTTAGATCCGTGGCCTAATGTGTAACATGGCAAAGTCATTTTGATCTAAGGTAAAGGATGAAAAGTAGTTCTTGAGGCTACCATTGGCATAGCAGCACACTGTTTTACAGTAAACTCTTTTATATAAGTAGGATTATGCTCTAAAGGATGAAAAGCACAGCATGTTAAGTACATAAAACAGTAACAGTCATTTATCACACTATCAAGTACTGTGTACTGTACATAGTTGTATGTGCTTCTGGAAACATACCCTTTTCTCCTTTGATCTCAGCCTCATGTATCTTGTGTTTAACTGTGTATGTGGATAATATCAAGGGGCCATCACAGATGATTGACGTATACCTTCTCAGTTTGCACTTTGAATTGGCACTCTGTGTGGTACTTCGCGATACACAAAGATGAAATTGCCTAATAACATATTTCTCAGATTATATTTCCATTGCATGTCACATGACTGTATTGAAATTTAAATTTTAAAAATTTGGCCTATATGGAGTCTACTAGCTAATTAGAATTTTTTTCCAGACCACTATTTATTCAATATTAGTTTTGAAAATCTTTCTAAAACAAATCACATTCTTTGATGCCTTGTTAATGCTTGAGATGTTTTTAAAAATTATATGGAAAAATGTTTAAATACTTTTCAGTTTTGCTTTGGTTGAGTTCTATTACATTTGAATATTATTATAGTTTTTTCCCTTGCATTGCTTTTCTTGGAATAATTTTAATTTTTGTATATGTGTGTGTTTAGTGGATGATAATAAAGTTATACTTTAAATAAAAAAGAAAAGTAGTTCTTCTGGGATTGATGCGGTGCTTACCAACCTACACACTGAGGAATAAAAGCACCATGTCAGATTATGAGGGACAAATAATTTGACAAGAAAGCTGTGATCCCCTAGGGCCACATTTCTACATTAAGAGGATTTGTTTCTTTCACATAGCTCTGCCAGGATAAAAACAAATAGGTGTCTTTTATTTCTCAAGAAATTCCAGTCATCCTACGAAATTGGTTCATTTCATTTGCAAAGAATTTTTCAATTCCTTAGTTAATTAAAAATAACTATCATTTATGTTCTATTATTATTGTTTAATTAGAAATTGTCATGGGGAAAATTTTAAAGAACTTAAACTCTAAGAGGTTTTTACTGAGGATTTTACTGTTTTTATATTTCAAATTATTTACTGATGCTGCCTTTTATTCCCCTAGTTTTGTTGGGGTATGAGTTGTATAAATAAAGTTCACTACTCTTTAAACATATAGTTCCATGAGCTCTTGCTCCCTTCCTTGTTCCCTGATCTCTCCCCCTGCCCACCGCACACACAGAGTTGGGTGAGCTTACAACAATCTCGAAATGTAGGCACCAGCTTTAAGTTTTTCCAATTGCCCCTCTGCTATCAACTGCTTTCTACATGACCAGTAACAACCACTATTCTCTGTCACAGTAGGTTTTTTTTATTTAGAATTTCATATAAATGGAATTATTAAATATGTCATCGTGGGCTGGGGATTTAGCTCAGTGGTGCCGTACCTGCCTTGCAAGTGCAATGTCCTGAGTTTGACTTCCAGTATGGAAAAATAAATAAATAAATAAATGGTCTTTTGTGACTACAGTCATAGCATTACACTTTTTAGATTTACCCAAGTTGGTGACTATGTTACTGTCGATTCCTCTTTCTTGCTGAATAGCATACTATTTCATTGATTTGCTCCAATTTGTTCATTCATTTACCATTTCATTCATTTGTGTTGTTTATGGTTATTATGAAGCTACAACACACACGAAAAGTATTTGGGTAGATACGTCTTCAATTCTTTTGAATAAAAATAACAGGGGCTCTGTAGCATGCCTATTGCTAGAGTACATGTGTTTCAACTATATGACAAACTGAAAAATTATTTTCCAAAGTGGTTACCACTTTGGATTCACAAGAGCAATAATATATAAGAGTTCCAATTGCTCCACAGCCTTGCCAAATTTGATATTGTTAATATTTTTCATTTTATCCACACTGACAAACATACAGTGATACTCCATTATCCTATCATATTTTAACTTGAGTTTTCCAACAACCACAGGGTTGAGTATTTTATAATATTCTTATTTGAATTTGTGTCTGTTCTCTGGTGAGCTACTCATTCACATTTTTTGTGCACTTTAATCAATTGCCAGTCTTCCTATTATTGCATTGTCAAAGTTCCTAGAACATTTTGCAGACACATTTTAAATAAATATTTTCTCATAATCTGTGGATTGAGGAATTTTGTTTGCTTAGCTAAAAAGAATGTGCTTAATATTTTTACGAACTCCATCATTTTTCACTCAAAAGTTCTTAGCTTTCGTGTCTTAGCTAATAAATCTTTCGCTGTCCAAGGAAGTAAAGCTTTCTACAGTGCTTTTAAAATATTTTATAGATTTAGCTGATAGATTTACATCTGTGATTCACTCACTTACTTTTATATGAGATGATATTAGGATGGAGTTTATTTTTATTACCATGAATATCCATATGTTCTAGCACAATTTTTGGAAAGGGCATATTTTCACCAATTTAAGTGCTTTGCTGCCAATCAGTAATTTATATGAGTTCCCGCTGAGAATTACACAATTTGGTTCTGTTTTTGAAATTGTTTCGGGCACTTTTAGTAGTGTGTGCCCACACATAATTTTGTATTAGCTTCTCAATCTCCATAAAAGTAGGTGTTTTAATTTTGACTGGAATTCCCTGACAGTACAGATCAATTTGGGAAAATTTGCCACTTTTCTACACTTCAAAGATGAATTTTATAGTATAAGAATTTTATTTAAACCTCATAAAAGATTGAATAATAAGATAAGCAGTTCAATTTAAAAATTTTGAGTGGCCACTTATTCAAAGAATATATGTGAGTCAGGCATGGTGGTTCACATCTATAATCCCAGCACTTGGGAGTCTGAGGCAGGAGGATTGCCGAGAGTTTGGCAGCCTGAGCTACATAGTGAATTCAAGGCCAGCCTGAACTATATCTCAACCCCCTATCCCCCAAAAAGAGTATACGTTAATGTCAAAACAGCATACAAAAAGATATTCAATATCATTAAGTGCATTAGCCATTACCTTTTTTTAGATATGTTTGTGTATCTACATTGTTCTTCATAAAAGCTGTGGAGAAAATGAAGGACATGATTTGGGAAAAAGAGAAAATTGTCATTATCATAGACAATATTGCAGTAAATAATAAAATTGAGCCTCCAAAGACACTCTCATTTTAATCACCTGAATAAGAATTTGTAAATTAGATTAAGTGAAAGTGATTGTTCTGCATTATTTGAGTGAGTTTTAGGCAACCACAAAGGTCTTCAAGGATGGAAGAGTGGGGCACAAGATTCAGCTTCAGAGCACAGTGACATGAAAAAGAGTTTGCAGGCCCTTGGTGGCTTTGAAGAGAGAAGGAAGCAACAAGCCGAAGTATGGGGAGAGCTGCTAGAAATTAGAAAGGGCAAAAGCAAAAAAGAAAAAAAGTTCTGTAGCACCTCTGGAAAAGAACACATTTCTGATGGCAACCTGATTTTTGTCCTATGAGGTCAATTCAGCTTTTGATCTCCAGAACTGTTCACCTTATTTTAAGCCCTTAATTTGTAGTAACTTGTTACACTAGCAATAAAAAACTAAAATAAATATGATTTCCTATAGATGGTCATTGGATATATAGAAAAAGGCTACTAGAAGTGATAGCTAAGGTAAGATAGAAGTTAAATCAGATAGAAGGTAATACGCAAACATATTTCCATATATTTACACAAAACTATTAAAGGCTAAAATTTGAGACAACAATGTCACTTACAATATAGCAAGCTCTACCAAACAAAAATTTAACAAAGTTGATACATTGCTGAGAGAATTTACACATTTCTAGATCTAGATCTAAATTAAGAAATTACTATTGGCATAATGTATCTCTACAGTCATATGCTACTTCATCATTTGTGTAAGTTAAAGCGATTGTTTGTAAACAATGCATTCAAGACAGATTCCATTATCACAAGATTCTCCTTCTTATTATCCCCAAAGTTATCCCCATCCTAAGCCCTGGCAACCTCTACTCAGTTTTCCTCCTCTTTATAATTCTGTTGTCCTGTGAGTATTACGTAGCTGGAATCGTATATTATGTACCTTTCAAGACTGGCTTTTTCATTCATAATAATGACCTTAACATCTATCCCACTGGCTGAGCACATCAGCAATCTCTTGCTGACTTTGAAGCTTGAGGGGAACGAGCACCAAGGCATGTAAGCATTGCCCTACAGTTGAGAATGAGAATGAACTATGGTGACAGCAAACAAAGAAGCAGGGTCTTCAGGTCAACAGCCTCACAAAATTTCATTCCATCCCAGCATCAATGAGTTTGACCATCCCTCACCTCTAAGCCTCCAGGTAAGAGCCCAGGCGAGCCACGCCTGGGATTTCAGTACACACACAAGTCCACTGAACTTCTGGCCTACAGGAGACAATAAATCAATATTCAGGCCAACTGAAATCATGTGGACCAAGAAATTTCCTTGTAATTTTAATTATTTATCTTTATAAAATGAATTATGACTATTTCTTCTTGGGTCATATTCAGTAGTTTATATCATCAAGGAAACTATCCAGTTCCTCTAACTTTTTTTTTCTCCATTAAGTTTATTGGTATGTTTTTGGTATACAATACTGTTACATTCATCACTGGGAACTTGTACCTTTACATGCTGTATCTTCATTCTTATTTTTTTCCCATTTCCCTGCCCTTCCCTCAACCCCTCCACCCCTCCTTCTTTACAAAAACTTTGTTTCCATTTTTTCCTTTTCTCGTATTTTTTCTCTTTCCCTTCTTTCCTTTCCCCTACCACTCTCACTTCCACTACCCCTTTAGACGTTTTCTTCCTATTTCACATTATCAATTATACATTTTGATCTTTATTTACACTTTTAGTTTCTCACACCAGAGAAACTATTTGGTATTTACACATGTGTGTTCTATTTATTTTACTTAAGAGTATCGCCTCAATGTGGATCAATTTTGAAAACAACACTGAGATTCTGCCTCACCCTAGAAAGAATGGCTGCTATCAAGAAATCAACTAATAACAAATGCTGGCAGGGGGTGGGGAGAAAGGAACCCTCTTCCATTGTTGGTGGGAGTGTAGACTGGTGCAACCACTGTGGAAATCAGTATGGAGATACCTCAGAAAACTAGGATTAGTGGTCCCATTTGACCCAGGTATTCCTCTGCTGGGTATCTTCCCAAAAGAATTAAAAGAATCATACCACAGGGACATATGAACACCCATGTTTATAGTGGCACAGTTCGTAATAGCTAAATCTTGGAAACAGCCCAAGTGCCCATTAACTGGAGACTGGATAAAGAAAATGTGGGGTTTTTTTTTTAATAAAGTGGAGTACTACTCAGCCATAAAGAATGAGAAACTAAAGACATTTATAGTTCCTCTAACTTTTCATCCCTGATTGATAATGGACAGCTGGACCCGGTCTCAAAGGCCATCACTGATCCTGGCTGTAGTGTGGAATTTAGCTGAGGCTCTTGGCTGAATTACCAAACTCTCACTGTGGACCTGGATTCCTCACAGCATGGTGGCCTTGGAATTTTTATGTAAGGGTTTTATAATCCAACACCAACATGACAATAGACTTAGGTAAAAACTACGTAAGCTTGTATCATCTTATCCTAAAAATAACAAAACTTCATTACTATAGTCACAAGGCTGTCAAGACTCACTAAGGGGAAACCAAGACTCCACTTCTGGGGAGAGAAGTAACATGATAACATTTTAAGAAATGGTAGAATGGGAGTTTTTGGGCCAGTGCAACTGCAAAATATAGCCAGTCACACTCATAAGATTTTTTTTCTTTAAAGTCCTCTCAGTTCTAAAATGGAATACGAGGATTTAATTTCCATCTTCTCTAGTAAGTATTAATTTGAGCATTCATTACATTTTTTATTAAATAGATATTGAATGATTAAAATATGCTGGATACTATTATAGATGCTTGGATATATTTGAAAAAAACCAGACGAAGATGATGCTTATGGAGCATATTGCCTAATAGAATTACACTTACATAACATCTGGCACATTTAATATTTTCAGAACTTTATAAGCCATTCTAAGTTCAAATAATTTGAACCATAAAACAAAAGTATTGGAAATATAAAGTATGTGCCACAACTAATTAATTTGATCTCTGCATTAAAATCATTAATAAAACTCAGCCTTTCTTCTTTGTGATGAAGATGTTACCTCAGATTTCTTCTCAATGTAGTATGCCTGTTGCTAACCAACTTTTGCATGTAAGTAGTCACTTAGTTGTCAATACAACTTTATAACACTGAAAAAATTAGATATAGATATTACTTAAGATGTCCTCTATTAAAAAAAAAATCATGGGATTTATATCAGATAGAATATCTTCAGAAAGTAAAGGATTGGCATTGTTTAAATTTTCAGAAGTTAATACAATGTCATGTAAAAGTTTTGAGTTTGATGCAGGACACATAAATGTCAAGACCATTTACATAAATATTTCTATGTATATTTAATATGTATATTCATTGTACATACATAATAAAAACATATCGATCTTTAAATTGTCCAATTGTTCTGGTCCAATTTGAAAGAGTAATTCAATATTATTCAGATACGTGGAATTAGAATCAGAGTAAGAATAGACTAATTTACTTAAAAAGAAATAATTCAAATATTCAGAAAATTAAATAAGGTATCTCGGGAGATAATGAAAATGCATAACTTTGTTGATGGAATGTACAAGAGAACCCTTAAAATCCTTTTTAATTCTAATTGAAAATTGCATAAAACTATGACTAATAACTTAAGATCAGTACAATTCAGAAAATCTCTACCTCTGTGATCTGAACAATTTAAATATACAATAGAAATGTTTTTGGTTCCTTCTTTTCCTGCTTTATATAAATTATAAGTAAATGGACATTTGAAAGTTAATAGATTGTAGTTACCTTTCACTGGATTTACATGATTTAAATTAATCTTCATGTAGACACATATGTGCCTGTAAATATGTGTGTATGGAAGAATGTACAAATATTTTTAAATGTCCTTCTGCATATTCAGTTGGTAACCTTGTGAAGAATTCACTTCTATCATGCACAGCCAATCAATCTTCCATTAAAAAAGAGAATATTCAGTTCCTCTTTTTGTTGTTGTTGGTACTGGGGATTGAACTCAGGACCTTGCACTTGTGAGGCGAGGCAGGCGGCGGAACCACCAAGCTAAATCCCCAGCCCTAGTTCTTAATGACGATTCTTCATGGGAATAGACAAAGCTAAGAGTTTAAATGTGACAAAACTATTTTTCAGATTTTTCCCAATTATTATTATTGTTATAGACATATAACTTTTCTAATTATTCAAGTCACCTCATTTCTCAACACAACTCAGTATTTAGATTCATCACTCATTCTGTTATATTTACAATGCCCTTATTTAGGAGAGCAATTTAACATTTCACATTGTTTATAAATTTTTATAAAATGTGTTCTGGATATAATGTACTGAGAGGTAATCAGAAATAAAAATTACAAAAATTTGTACTGGTAAATCCACAAGTTTCATTTTAGATACGGCAAAACCTTCTTCTGTTAGTCTCTCAAACCAAATATCTAGAAACATTCATGTTAATTGTTCATGAGTTTTGAAAGTAACAATGTGCTATGGTTGCAAAAGAGCAGCATGCAGTATTTGGTCTTATTTTAGAGTCATAACTGATGAAAGATGGTCTTTGAAATATCTCATATTCAAGCATAAATATATAAGCATTATGTTAATAATAACAGCAACAATTTATTTAATGATTACTGTTTACAAAGTGATAGGTTCTTTCCGAACATTGTATGTTATAATCCTTACAGTAACCCTATGGGATAGGTACATTTTTACTATCCTCTTACTCAAGAAAAATGAAGGTTTGGTAATTTTGCCCATGTAGATAGCAATTCAATAGCATATGAAACCCTTATTTATCTTATTGCAACATCAAAATATTTCCAAACAGCATTTTTCTTTTCTATTAACTGACTTTCTTATGAGTCTTGTTTTGGGGAATGGGTGTAATGTAGGCAATTTAATTGGTCAATAAATAAAAATAAATACATTTCAGATAAAACATTTAATGCAAAAAGATTACTTAACAGCAAAGTGAGTACAAATTAAAGGAAATAAACACTGTTAAACTATAATATTGAATCAAATATTGATATTTATTTCTTCATTTTTAGTAGTTAATAATAATTTTCCTTCCAACAGTAATGAAAGTTGCTTATATTTGGATAAGTATTCATTTGTAGTTCAACAGCAAAGCTCTATCAAAAAATAAAAGATAAACAGATAATCTTATTTCATATAATATATGGCTACTCATGGTTTTTGTATTTTACACAATGCCTTTACCTATTCTTCTGTTCTCAAATGTGTTTTGCTTGTATGATTGATGGTGCTTGAAGTGACTGCAGAATAATATGTTTCATATATGATTTCTAAAACATGAGGCTGTCTGGTTTTTGGCATTATATTCCAAAAATCCTTAAGGGCATAAAATTTATGCATGTAGAAAAAATATTCAAGTTTGAAAGTTACTTTTGGAAGCTCATTACAAGCACCTCTGCATACTCATCTTTATTGATGAATAATCAAACAGTGTTAGGATAAAATTACATTTGGTGACTATTTCTCACTCTGGTGAGACAAACGTGTGGCACTATTTCATACAGCCATATGGAAAAACAAATATTTCAACTTCAGCTATCTCAGATATTTTACTCTCCTAAGTCTTTAGGTTATTCAGTTCGTTATTTGTATTTATCAGATTATCAGTATAATTAACAACTCTCTACTGCATTTTATAGATAAATTTAAATTGACTACATATTTCTAAATGTTTTTCACAGGAAATTTAAACCAAAATAATGGTATTTTCTGTATCTCTGTGGGGTGTGTGTGTGTGTTTGTGATTTTTGAAGCTGACTGTAGAATAGTATCTTTTAGACTGATACCACAGGAAGTAAGGGACTATGTCACAGTAAATTGGGGATTGCAATCATCAATGTTAACCTCTAAGAGACTGAGCTGTTTCCTGTCATGGCTTACATTGTCATGAGAGAAAAATAGTGGTAGGCATCTTTTAAAGTTCCCTAATGTGTCTGAAAAAATGCATATATATTAAATTTAATTTCTTTTATGCTCTACATGTTCCTTATCTGTTACAAATAGATTCCTCTCTAATAGCACTTAGGTATAAATACCTATATCTGTCCAATCACTTTCTATTCCAATTATTAGAATTAAAATTTAATGTGCATTTAGAATCACAAATTACTGTTTTTAAAAAATAACACTTTTTCAGTTACCTGAAGCTCTTCAAGAGTAGAAAAAAGGATGCTGTCATTTCATCAGAAAATAAATCTTAAATAGTTTCTTCTATTTTCATTTGCTGATATAGAAGGCAACATGACTGATTTGCTCATAAACATCATAGAGCCATCCTGATATGGCTCAGTAACATTACACAAAGAGCTTTTTGCCTTTCGCAGGTTTTGTCAATGACTTCAGTTTTGCCTTGCCCATTTCTAATTGCTATACATAAGTGATTCATTAAATATTTAACTAGTCTTCCATATGTCTAGATTGTTAGTGGCAAAGAAGGGTGGGAAAGTGAACCCACATGTTGTGAACTCCTAATATTTTCCATAATAATTTTAGAAAGTAAATATTCATATTCATATTTTATAGATTAGGAAAGTAAGATAGTGTGTTGAAAACTTGTCAAAAATGAAGTAAATAAGTGTCAAATTTATGGCTTACTTCCAGCTTTCTCTTGTTCCAATCTAGGCCACTTGAAAATATACTATACAATTTAAAATATTTCAGATAACTGTATTAACTTTTATTTTATTTGCACTGCAAAAATGGATCAAAGCTAACTGAAGAAATAAGAGCCAATTATTTTTGTTCACTTTAGATGTATGAACTTAGACTAAACCAGCATCTGAAGAAACATATATTTTGTCCTTTGGGAAGTTATATGGCATCCCCCCAGCAAACTGATCAATTTACCTTACAATTTAATTAGCAACAAAATACTTTATATAAATCTTAACTGTAAAAAAAAAATGGGTACATAATTTTTTTGCAGTTTCACAAAGTGTGGTGATGCTTTAAAGAATCAGACAACACTCTCCTGGGAATGTTCTCTCTCAATAGAATTAAAAAATAAAAAAGCTGATTTAGCCTATTCAATCTAGATAAGTTTTGATTACTGGGCTAACTGAATATTGAATTTTTTGTTTAGTTACTTTTACATTGTTATTGTTTATATCTAAAATATCGCTAAAAAGTCTAATGTGTTTAGAGGTGAGTCCTAGTCAGAACAGGTGGGTCACTAGAGATGTGGCCTGGAAGGCTGTATTCTTGTCTTTAGCTCTACCTTTTTATCACTGCATTCTGTCTGCCATGACATAAGCTTTCCTCCACCATCCCCTTCCACCATGCCATTTTAACTTGGAGCCCACCAAGCATAGACAAACCTACTAAAATAGTTTATCAAAATAAGCCTCGCCTTTAAATTTCAGTTGTCAAATACTTTGTCCCAGTGATGGGACAGTAACTGATACAGAAAATTGATTCTAGGAAAGTAGTGTCATTTCTGTAACTATATTTGGTTTAAAAGTCTTTGGAACTGGTTTGCAGGAAGAGTTTGGAAAAGTATGGAGGAGCCCTAAAATACATCTAATGATGAGAGATTCTGGTCAGAACTCAGAAGACCAGAATAATGAAAGGGATGCAGGCAGTAAGGTCTAGGCTCATGAGGTTTCAGATGGGAAGAGGATTGTATTAGAAATTGGACTAGAGGTCAGGAATCTTTCATTCTGGTGAATAATTTCCCTATATTTTGCCCATGTTCTAAGACTTTTTGTGAGGTTAAATATAAAGGTGACTGATCTGGTGGATAAAATTTCAAGGCAGTACAATGTTTAGGCTGTGGAATGGATACTTCAGTTGATTTTAACCAGATTGACAGTAAGAATCAGGAGCAAAAAGTAGCACCAAAAGATATAAAAAGTTTCCAGTTTCTTTCAGAAATGAAGTTGCTACAAACTTAGGGCAAAGGAGAGAATTTTTGCTGAAAAGATTACTATTATAAGGAAGCCAAGTGTTTTGCATCAGGACAATAGGAAAGATAGGGGAGCATCAAAGGAATCAATACTTTATCACAAGCTCAAAGGTATAAAAGTATAAACCTTTCATTTGGAAAGAGAATTCTGGGCCCTGTCCTCAGAAAAGTCACCTGGGGAATTCGTTCTTCAGAATTCATTTCCCCACACTTTGCCATCCAGGTGCTCAGAAGCCACTGCAGCCATAGTCCAAGGGAGTCTCGCTATTTCTCAGGTTGGCATCAGACCTAGGTGTCTTCCAAAAGGTTCTCATATTTCAGGCATGGAAAAGAAAGAATTTGGCGGCCACTGAGTCTTCCATCCAGATTTCAGGCCAAAAAACGTTTGATGTAGTCACAGTGCCTTCTAGGAGTCCTGGATAGGGTGATGTGTGAAGCTGTGAGAGTGAAGCGAAAGGTGCACTGGAGACCTCAGCAAGCTGGAGATGCTGGATGTGTGGAATACCTGCTGAGGAAGACTGTAGGCAGTGAGCAAAGCCAGCTAAAGACAGGGGCCATGTAGGCTACTACTAGGGGAACGCTGCCCAGATTCTTTGGAATTTACATATTACCACAACCTGCCTCATGTGCTGGACTTGGAGCTATAAGATTTAAAGTTGCCATGTTGGGTTTTGGTCTTGCTTTGGTCCAATTCATTTCTATCCCCCTTTCCTTCATTTTAGAATGGGAATGCTTACCCTATGTCATTGTACATTGGAAGTATTTAACTTTCTTCTCTGTTTTTAGAGGGACTTATAGCTAAAATTTGGACTTGAATCTCAGAGGGGTTTGAACTTGTACTTTTCACCAATGTTGGAACTATTAAGAATTGGCAACTCTAAAGATGGACTAAATGCATTGTGCATAATGAGATGGACAACAGCCTTTTGGCTACTAAAGGAAAAACATTATGGTTTATATCTAAAATACTGCCCAAATTTCATGTGTTTAAAGATAGGTCATGTTCAGATTAGTTGGGTTACTCAGAGCTTCCCTAAAATGGTGTATTCTTGTCCCTGGCTCTTTCCTTTTCTTTCTGCTTCCTGGCCACCATGACCAAGCAGTTTTCCTCTGTCAGCCCCTTCCACCAAACTATTTCTGCCTTGGAACCTGTTGATCATGGACCAAACCTGTGAGCCAAAACAAATTGTTTCTCCTTTGTTGCAGGTGTCAAATATTTTCTCCCAGTGATGGGAATGTGACTGATGCTATTATTCTGAACTGATATTCTTCTGATCTGCTTCTACTTTTTCTTCAATCATTATGCACCTATCCCTTTATGCAGTATCAACTTTCTCCAATGATATAACAGCTGAGAGCACAACTGAGATGGACTGAAAACTGTCTTAATTTTCTTTTTTGTCTCACAATCATTTTATAATTCTTCCACACACGCAAACCTATTGTAAAACACCATGTATATTAATCTTTTCCTATTTTCAGTTGAGACTATAAAAAGATTTCAAATTTAATTAGAATATTTTTATAGATATGAATGGCAACTTAAAGTTCAATAATTTATGTTCAATTCTACATTAATTGGATAATGTAGACTCACAATATTCTGTTAAAGATACCATGATATAGAGGCCAATACTTTTGAATATAAAGGTCTCCTATACCTGGTCTTCATTACTATTAAAATTACATTTCTTTTTGTTGGATACATTCTTAAACTGTCTCAATGTTTAATTTTGAAGGCACTGCAGTAACTAAATATTAGAACCTACTCATAGAATTATTCTTTTATAGTAGCTGCACAAAGGATCAACAGCTCTCAGAAAAACCTTTAGAAACAAAATGCTAAAACTTTTGGCAAGATGCTTTGAGACCTGCTAAGTTTCACTTTCCCTATAATTCTACTCATTAGCCAATACCAAGTTGCTCGTGTTGGATGGCCATTGTTGAACTGTTAATAAGGACATAAACTTTAACTTTCTCCAAAAGAGCCATTTCCAAAGAATATAAACATGGAAATTCAGTATAGCTTAACACATAGCAAAGATGATTCCTGTTGACAAAATAACTATAGTTTTGGGCTACAATGAATTTTATGTACTTCTTGCCTGGAATGGTTCCCAATTGCCCCACTCTCAACTCTCTCGGTAAATACCACAGATTTATTGATTTATCGTTGGTCAGAAAATTATCAAGTTTGTCATGAGAGATGGACAATTTGACTTGAAAAGAAGTAGAGTGACTCACAAATTTGCTGACTTAATGGGTGTAGAATTAGTTCAGATTACATAGCTGTGTTTTAGGTTATCAGAACAACTGGAAAGAACTTGATCCAGGAAGTGGGATTACCATAAAATTTTCCCTCTCTCTCTCTTTTCCCCACCCCCATTGCTTTGTTCTCCATTACCTAGGGACTTGCCATGAGCCCCTGTCAGCACCCAAATCTCTCTGGGATTTATAAATAAAAAGTTTCTTTTGTTACATGCAATTTGTTTTCACTTCTTCATTGAGTCTCAGCTTATCAGTATTCCTAAACATAATCTCATTTTAATTTTAGGGATCTTTCTTAGAGAGGTGCTTAATATCAATCAACTAGACATAGATCATAAAAGACCCACAAGGCTATCTGCCAATATAAAAGAAATTTGCTGTATGAAAGAGAAGCTTGGTTATGGGTGGGTATTTAAACTGTCTTTCATCATAAAGGACTATACTCTAAAAGCACACAGATGATGTTCACAAATTCCATGAATTTCTGATCAGGGCAAATCTAGCATTAGGACTACTCTCAGGATAGAAACTTCAAGGCCAAATAAATTAAAATAACTATGATAGTAGAAATTATAAAAATACATATTAAAAACACATGAAAGACCGTAGCTCCCTCTCCCCAGCACAGAGGAGGTGAGCCACTCCCAGTGCCCAAGAGGAGGCTTCCAGGCCACCGCACTATCCCCCTCAGCACAGCAAAGGTGAGCTGCATGGGCACAAGTAAACCACCACCCCCCCCATCAAAATGAGAAGACATGTAAACAAGTCTCAAAGCCAGACTTCCAGATCACCTAAAGCAACCCCAAAGGGAAACAAGATGGAACACTTTGATACGCAACCACCTGGGCCCCCTGAACTGGCAACAAAACAGGATCTGGAAAAAATAAAATCAGAAATAATTTCTCAGATAACAGGAGAAATTGTGCTCCTAGTGCAAGACATGATTAATAAATCTAGAGAGGACACAGATGAAAAAAGAAAAACTGAGGAACATGATGGAATCCCAACATAGGAAACAAATAGAATCCATAAAACAGATGCAAACAGATTTCCAGGCAATTAAAAGCTCCATTGAAAGCTTACGCACCAGAATGAGCCAATGTGAGGCCAGAATTTCAGATATAGAAGATAAGATTGCAATTAGTGACCGGGAAAAGAAAAATTGTTTCAAAATCATAAGGGACTACAAGAAATCAATTCAGCAGCTGCTAGACAATGCAAAGAAGAATAACATAAGACTTATCAGAGTCAATGAAGAAACAGGAGAGAGTGCAGATGACATAAAAAAATTGTTCACAGAAGTGATGGTAGAAAACTTCCCAAGCAGGGGAAAAGAATATGACACACAGATAAGTGAGGCATATAGAACTAGCCACAATTAAAAAAAAAATATAAACCTAGGCATATTATTGTAAAGGTTCCAGAAACACAAGAGAAGAACAAAGTTCTACAAGCAGTTAGAGAAAAGAAATAAAACACATACAAAGGAAAGCCCATCAGAATCACAGCAGACTTCTCAATGCAAACCCTCAAGGCAAGAAGAGCTTGGAGTGATGTATTTCAAGCCCTAAAGGAAAACAGCCTCCAACCCGGATTGATGTACCCTGCAAAACTATCTTTCAAAATTGATGAAGAAGTAAGATACTTTCATGACAAAGAGCACCTTAGGAACTTCATGAATACCAAACCAGCACACCAAAAAATTTTACACAATATACTAGGAAAAGACATTGAGGATCAAAAACCCAGGAAGCAAAGCAGAATGAACCTATCTGGAATGACAAGAAATTAAATGTAAAGGGGGAGAAACCAACAAAAAGAAAAAGTCATGACAATGATAAGTCCATACGTATCAGTTATAACCATGAATGTTAATGGTCTCAATTCACCAATCAAAAGAAATAGAGTGGTAGAAAGGGTCAAGAAGCAAGATTCAACAATATGCTCCATACAAGAAACACAATTCAAAAAGAAACTCATAGACTGAAAGTTAAAGGGTGGAAAACAATACTCTATGTGACAGGAACCTGAAAAAAAGCAGGAGTAGCTAGCCTCTTTGCAGATCAAGTGGATTTCAAACCAAAATCTGAAACACTTCTGGTCCCAAGAATTTCAGATAAGAGATAGTCAACTTTTGTGTATAAATCTATTGTGAACACATATTTTCATTCCTCTTAAATAAACAATTAAGAACAGAACTGTTGGCTCTTAACAGTAATACAAGGAATTTCTACATAGTTTTCCAAAATGGTTTTTATCATTTTACATTCACATTAGCAGGACTATACAGTTCTAACTGGTTCACACCTAAGCTGACATTTGTTCTTTTAAAACTTTTAATTTCATCTCCCTAGTGAGTGTATAATAAGATCTTCTAATTGTACTGATTAGAATTTTTCCGATTTAAGTGTTGCACGCCTTTCCTTCTTCTGTACTGGCTATTTATCATCTTCTTGTGTCTACTTTTTAATTGGGTTGTCTATTAATGAGCTGTAAGTATTCATTATATATTCTGGTCACAGGTTATATGTATTATAAATATGGTCCATTTAAGGACTACTTTTTATTTTCTTAATGATGTCATTTAAAGTTCTAAATTTTGATGGAATCTCATTTATCAATGTTTTTCTTTTATACGTCATGTTTTTTGTATCCTAGGAAAATCTTGCCTACCCTAAATTCAAGAACATTTTCCCTTATAATTTCTTCTTAAAGTTTTATACTTTTAGGCTTTCATATTTAGGATCATAGATCCTTTCAAGTTATTTTTATGTATGGAAATAAAGGGTTGAGGATAATTTTTTACATACGGATACCAGGTGTTCTAGTACCATTTGTTGAAAACATTATCTTTTCCTCTGCTCTTAAATTGAGTTTATGTTCTATAATATGTTAATGTTAAATAATCTTTCAAAACTCAGTGGGCCATATATGTGTGGTTCTGTTTCTAGATTCTCTGTTTTATTCCATTGATCTATATGTCTTTCCTTACGCCAATGCTGCCTTGATTACTGTAGCTTTAGAGGAAGTCTTAAATTTAGGTAATAAATGTCTTCCAACATTGTTTTTTTTTTTTCTTTTTACTTTCCTAGGTCCTTTGTACTCCTACATAACTTTTAAATTTCAATATCCAATTTTTCATTTATACCAAGTATACCTAGACCTGAATTTTTATATATACCTTGTGTTTTCTAATCCTGCTAAATTCAAATACAAGTTCTAGGGGCTCCTAGAGATTTATTAGGATTTTCTCTGTGGATGATCATTTCATCTACATATATAGATTTCACTTTTATCTTGCCAATCCTATGCTAATTGTTTCTTTTTATTGCCAGACTATTTTGGTTTGGGCCTATGTTTCAAAGTTTAATGGACAGATGAAAAGTAGGCATATCTCCTCTTGCTCCCCACCTTAGAGAGAAAGCATTGAATCTCTTTCATTCATATAAGGCATTTTTGTTGAAAGTATGGAGTACATGTCTTATCTGTTGAGCAGGTTCTGTTCTACTTCTAGTCTCCTGATAGCTTTTACCATGAACAGCTGTAGAATTTAGTCCAATACTTTTTCTGCAACTACTGACAGGATCATATGGCTTTTTCCTTTCCTCTGTTAAAATAATGACTTATGGGCTTGGATCTTCCAATGCTGAACCAACACTGCCATCTCTATTATAAAACCACTTTCTACATACTGCCAGATCTGACTTCTACTAATTTTTTGGTTCAACAAATTTTTATCTATGTTCATACTTTTTTCTTCTATTATCTTTATCCAGTTTTAGGATTAGCACAATGTTGAGCTCCTAAACTGAGGGGAGAAGCGTTCCTTCTTTTTCCTGCTTTAAGTGTTCAATATAATTCATCAGTAAAAATGTATATGAGCCTGTTGTTGTTATATAAGTAGGTTTTCAAGGTAGGAATATACTTTCTTTAATAGGTGCTATTCAAATTTTATATTTCCTCCAGAGTCAGTTTCATTAATTTGTCTTCCAAGGTACTTCTTAGAAGCTGTCAAATGTATTTCAAAAAAGATTTTTGTAATATACTTTTTATATCCTTTTAAATTCTGTAAAGTCTGTTGTAATGTCCTGTAAATTTTGATATTGTAATTAAAACGATGTATAATTGATATTGTGTTATAGGAAGAAAAGGTCTAAAGGTGTAGGGGAAGTATGAGTGGAAGGGGAAAGGAAAGAAGGGAAAAGAAAACAAATAAAATATTGAATTTCAATGTGGTATTTTAATACCATAAAAAACACATGAAATTATAAACCTTACTGAAAAATCATCCTAATTACTTTAATGTTAATATGCTAAATACTCCATAAAAGAAGCACGGATTTTCAGACAATACAAAGAACTTCGAGATACAACAATGAGATGTCTAAAAGAGAAACAACTTCATTCCAGAGTCACAAATAAAGAGATAGAAAAAAATGTATGTACCATTCAACCAGTAACTTTTTTTTTTTTTTTTTTGGTACAGGGGATCGAACTCCTGATCTTGCACTTGCGAGGCAGGTGGTGGAACCATTGAGCTAAGTCCCTGGCCCTCAACCAGTAACTACAAAAACTAAGGAAGATATGTTAATATCAGGAACTACAGATGTTTAGCAAGGAATATTTCTACTTAAGAGAGAAATTTCATAATGACTATCATTATAAGAGACCCACAAAATACAGCAGGGAATTTGACAGGATTGAAAGGCAGAAAACCAACAAAAATACACAAATTTCAAAAAATTGACTGAATTGATCTATAGAGTAACTACACATAAAGAAAATAAAATCTTCCCAAGTTAACCTATAAAGGTCACCAGTATAAATGATGTCTTTAAAAAGCTTCAACAATTTTTTTTTAGAAAGTTGAAATTAGACTTCTCATCCCAGCTACTCAGGGGCATTACACAGGAAGATTACAAGTTTTAGGATAGCCTGGGATTACTGAGATTCTGTTAAAATGTAAATAAAATAAAATAAAGTAAATGGCAAGAACTATAATTTAGTTGTAGAACACTCTCCTCGCACATATGCACCCCTGGCTTAAATCCTCATTTTCAGAGAAACAAAGAAATTAAAATTAATCAAAGTATATTCCATGAGCACAAGGGAATTGAGTTACAAATCAACAAATAAATAAGTACCAGAAATAATGAATGTTAAATTAGCTGACACATTTAAGTACCTCATTTGTCAACAGCAAAATAATAAAGACAATGGAAATTTGAAAAAGGCTCATAAAAAATTAAAACATGATTCTAAATATATCTGTTACAAATAAAGTAGCATTTAGAGGAAAACAGCTTTAAATTTTTACAAAAGAAGAAAGAAATGCCTTAAATACAAAATTATTAAAATAACAATAAAGCATAAAGATAAAAAGTAGGAAAAAAATATCATATGAAAGCCAGGAATGGTGGTGCACACTTGTAATCCCGGCACAAAACATAAATCAAATATTCAACTAATGCTGAATAAATAAAATATGTTGCATACTACGAGAAGCAGTCTGACAATGAACCAAGAAAAGTGTTTATTTACAATGGCATGAAAAGAAAGAGAGAAGTACTTAGGGGTATAATTTACACAGTAAGCGTGAGAACACTTTGACTGTAATCACTGTGGACTATGAACTGGACTGGATTAAGACACACCCAGGTCACTAGCAAACACACTCCTGGGTAAGTCTGGGTAGTTCACAGAGACATGACCTTGAGTTTTACGTGTGGTCTCTGGCCTGCACATCTTTGGTACTGTCTCTTTGCTCTACTTCCCGGTCACTACCATGAGAACAACTTTCCTCTGCCACGCTCTTCTGCCATGATATTCCCATCTCAGAGCTAGCCGCCCATGATCTGGATTTGCTGACACCTTGAAAGGAATTAAACCTCTCCTTCTTAATATCAGGGATATCAGACACTATGACCCAGTGATGGGACACTCGAGTAATACTAGAGCTGTTTATACAGTGGACTAGTACTGTAAAAAAACAAGTGATATATGCAGTTACAGGAATGACTCAGAAAAATCCTACTAATTTGAAGAAGTTAGAGACAAATGATTACTTATTATATGATTGATTCTAGGTAGATGCAGTTCCTGGAAAATGCATGATCACAGCGATAGTAAAGCAATTATCTGGAACAGCTGATGGGAGTGGAGATTAGTGTTTGGAGGACATTTGGGTGGGTAATTTAATTATTCTAAAATGGTTATGTTTTAGTTGTATAACTATAAATTAACTGAAACTTATTGAATTGTAAACATAAAATTGATTTTAGTTGAATGCAAATTAGACTTCTGTTACAATGTAGAATGATGTCAATCTGTAGAATAGTTGCAGTTAGTCTTTTAATATATACTACTTGGAGTGATCTTGCCTGTAAAAATAAAACTGGAACAAGGGTGATATTAGGATGAAAGCATTGTTATTTTCTTACTTCATGTGAGCATTCATGTTGACAAGAAAGATCAGCTCAAAAATTAAAAGTACTTCTCATATGAAATAGATTCAGAAGCTTGGTCATTAATATTTCCAAGTTACATTTCTATGATTCTTCTTTCCATTACAGCTGCATTTCAAACTAAAAAGAGAGATAGAGCTGAGTTCTTTTCTCTATGCCTGCTTTGGTTATTGCATCTGCTTTCAGTAAAAATTAGTATGAATCATAAACCAAGAACAAAACATTTTGGAGTGTCTGAAAGAAAAATAAAGACATTTTCCTAGAATCTGTAACTTCTTTTTAAAATGAAGATATAAAACATTGCATGGGGGCAGAATTGAACCAAAAGTCTCTCAAAATGGAAATTATTTTTAATGAAAAAAAGAAGGACTACTAAATAAAAGTTCTGAGCCTCGAAGATTGCTCTTTATAAGCACATTCAAAAAATAACTTTAAGGGGTGTATGCCAATATAATGTAAGTATTTAATTTCCTGATCAGTTCTCTCCACAAAATGTGAGTGTGTGCAAATCAAGTTTATTATACTCTTGTTTGCCGAAGTTAGAACACTGATGTTTTAGCACCTGCCTACTATTGTGGACTACAGAAAGAAGTCCAGAATCTTTGTTAAGTATTTTACTAAAAGGAAGAGAAACTTGCTATCTAAATTTAGTATTTTTCTGGTACCTATATTAGCAAATATATAACAGCCACAAACAACTACATCTCCAGTAATAAATAATATTTATTCTGCATTTATGGGGGTAAATCCTCCACATGCATGAGTACATTGTATTAGCGCACTGACTTAAAAAAAATAGTTAACAGGAACTCAGTACTGAGTTTCCTTAGTAGGGGAAACCTCAAGATCAAAGTCAGTGGACAATAAGTAATGAAAGAAAAATCACCTGGGGTTTCTCCATATAAAGAGCAACAGAATGTGAATTTGTACTCCAAATCAAAAAGTAAATATTATGTAGGTCTATTACAGGAGCACAGAAAAGAATTCTCCAAATGTGTGTGGGGTTAAAATAAAGGGGAATGTCACCCCAAACCTATAGCTTGGCTGGAGAATGTGGACACACCACAGCCAGGAATCCAACTAGTCCTTGGAGACATCATCACATGTTCAGGTGGCACGCAGCTCCCCTATTACAGATCCCTCCCAAACCATCAGTACCTTCCTCACACCCTGACACTGTCTCCCTCACCTGCAACCATCACTGATTTCAGATGCAGACCTCTTCTAAGGAGAATCTGGCTTTCACTCCAGGAAACGTGTTTCCTACACTGCCTAAGGAAATTCACTGGTTATAGGTAATCTTCATTTTATAATTTCAAAAGGAAACTAACAGAAAATCAAAGAGGAACACAATTTGAAAAAATCCAGCTTCTAAAGATTGGTACCAAGTCCACATGAAGACAAATAAAGGCTTAAAATAAAGAGATATTGAAGAATATGAAGAATCATTAAAACAACACAGAAATTGTACTATTAGAGATTGCATTTCCTCAAAAATGCTGCTATAAAAAAGGAAAATTACCAGGGGTAATGGAAATTTAAAATAGAATTTTTAAAAATTAGAAAAAAAGAAAGGCGATGGAAACACACATCTAAGATTAAATGAAGGAACACGAAAATCTAGCTGTAGCTCCCACAAGTCAGCGCATGTACAAAAAGATTGAAATCTTTAACGAGTAGTTTAGGAATGAAGTCCAGTGCCTAATAGTGTTCAAGAGTTAGAACAGAAGCAAAGAAGAACAGGGCATCCTAAAATAAGAGGAAAATGAAAATTTCCTCACATCAAAGAAAATTTGTTCAAGTGTGAAGGCAGTGTCTGAGCCGCAATCAATTAAAAGTTTTTGAAGTTCACACACACACATCTCTGCATGTGTTAGAATTCTCAGACAGAATGTTTCCAGGTCTGTGTCTGAGACTCTCCGAGGCCCAGTATAGAGCTTTCATTTTCTATTCCCAGAACAGCTGTTTTTCACAGCTCCTCCAGCTCAGCAGGAACTGTGGTTGTTGGGATTTTCAAACATCAGGATATCTAAATCCGGACAGCTGTCAGGATGAGGAGCCACCCTAGGCTCCCTAATACTTACGTTCTCCTTGGAACCTGATTCAGTATTCTCTGACAGTGAAGAAAAACAGATTCTTATAATGGAAAGAAATTGAAATATTCTTATATACAAAATGATGAATATTTAGTATATATTTGTCAACTGAACTTTTTTGAACTGTACCATTGTGGAAGACAACATTGGAGCATTATTATTTTTTTCTTAATTGAAATATCATTTTTAAATTTCCATCAAAATATATGAGCCTTTAACTTATTTCACATCATTGTCGATACTTTGAATTTACATTTTAAAATTTCAGCATTCCAATAAGTTTGTAGTCCTATGATATTATTCATTAAATTTTCACTCTCGTATTTTCACCTGATATCTATACAGAGTACATGGTGTTTGTGCACCTTACTGCTTACACTCTTCTATGACAGAATGTTTACTAGTTAGGAAGTAACACTCATTCTCTGTTTTTATGTTAAATAGTTGTCTGTTACCACAGTAATAATCAAGAATCATTTAACAGATTTTTTAATTATGAAGCATAAGTATTGACTGAAACTGATGCTTCAGAAAAGATTTAATATTGATGATTCTTGAGAAATAATTAGTAACCATAGCAAAAATTTGAACTCAAATTTTTTCCAGTTGCCCAACTATGACACAGTGACAGATAGATTTAATAGTAGTCCTTTGTAGTTAATTAAAATGAAAAAAGGAAAGACAATATTTAGGAAACAGGACTGCTACCTCTGCTGTAGTTGTCAGTTAGATTGGTTTACTGTTTTCTACAATGAACAAATCTTTGTTTAAATTTAACTTTACCCAATTGGCTTAAATTACAAATGCAATCAACATCTTTGTATTGTTATAGAATATCCCTAATTATTGCATTTGTATCAACACTTAATCATACAGTAAGTGGAAACTAGTGGGAGAGAAAACAATTAAAAGGATGCTTTATTTTCCAGACTTGCCAAGTCTAAGACAGAGAAGAAACATATGAGTAAAAATATTCAAACCTTTGTAAATTATACGATTTATTTGCTAATCATCCATGTGCACTATGGAAAAAAATTGAGTAACATTTACCTGACTCTGATAAGTCTAGACATTTTTAATTATTGAAAGCATATGTCCAAAGGGCAAGAATAAACAAGAAAATATATTGAAATTTTCTCATTTTTCCCTCTAAAATTATGTTTTTACACATTAGATATGTTTAATAAGTTTTTATTTAAAACTCTCCTGATTCAAGACTAATTTAATTTAGTTTTATATAAATGTGAAACTTTAGATAACAGGGATAAGGTTCATGACATATTTTCTTACTTTTAGACAGTATTTTTCTTTTCCTCTGAAATTAGATATCTTACCTTTTAAGTTTTGTTTTTTTCATGTATCTTGCTTTAGCAGCTTAATGATAGTTCAAAAACTTTGAACAATTTGAATGTTCATCAGCAGAAGAAAAGATAACCAAAACATGTTACATTCAATTTAGATAACTTCCAAAGAAACTGTTTTGCAGTAGAATAAACAAAATGAGATATTATTATGATTCCTTTTACATAAAGCTTACAAAGAGGCAAAATTAATTTATAATGACAGATATTAAACAAGCACAAAACTATGAACACTGGCTCTGAGGTTATTCCCTGGAAAAGGCTGATGGGATTATGAGGCACAAGGGAGGTTTTTTATTTTCTTGATTTGGGTGAGTGCATTTGCCAAACCTTTTAACTCTAGACTGCAGATGAATAGATTGTTCTACAGGAAAACTGTCTGCCAACTTCAGAAGGTGGGAGCCAGGGTGGCGGGGAGAAAGGAGGAGAGCAGCACTGAGAAAACTTTTCTTTCCATTATCTCCACTGTAAGGAGCTTCTTTGGATTATTTTTCCCTATTTCTACCCATGAAATTCTAATACTATGGACATGTGTATTTACATATCCTCCATGTATCTGTACTCTATCCATGACAAGAGTAAAATTTAACCCACACACAGAAAGAACCTAGTTTTCACTTGGCTGGGAGTAAAAATCCCATCTATTGAGAATGTTCAGAGGGAGAAGGATACAAAGGAGGTTGTTGGAATTACCAAAGTGATATCTTACAATTAATTGTAATGCCCATAATCCAAATACCAAATAAGAAATAGAGTCAATAATTAAAATGCTTAGTGGGAAATAACAGTAATTCATTTGAAAAATTAATGAAACTGATTATATATTAAAATATTTTTAAAGTTTTAAGACAGACACTAAATATAAAACAATGCATAAACTTTTTGTAGACAACAATTAAGGTAACAGATTTTATTTTATTGTAGCTATCTCATATATTTTGAATATTTCTAAATTGGGAGCTTATAATGCATCAGAAATGATACTTTGAAGCCATATAAAATTTTGTGATCTTGAAATACAACAATCTGTTTCATTAATTTACTTTGCCAGATATACATGCCCTTAATTATTTCTTTCTACATTGCAAATCTTCCTTGAAAAATACTCTAAATTAAAAGACTCCTGTTACCTTTATATTACTGAAGGCTGAGTATATTTCCCCAATATAAATCATTTTAAGCACATGATTACAAGAAATAGCTTTAGCAACACTATGATCATCACAGTCAAAATTAAATATTACTCTATTTTTGTCTTTTATTATTTGAATTTTACATGACTGGCAGAGGAATATTTTTAAGTTGTAAGTTATATTATGCTGGTTGGTATATCAAGAAAATGAGTGTTTGATGGGGTGAGCTAATATGAACTAAAAATAAAATCCCATCTGTTCACCTCTCAAACCACACTGCATCCAAGGCCTGCATGTTGTGTACAACATAACTTAACGAAACGCAAATAAAAATGTTTATTTCTATCCCTCCATTAACAGTAAAAGCAAGCTATTTTTGATAGGAAACAGCTCATGTATGATTCCCTGAAAAGCAGTAAATCTGTATATTCATCAAGATAAGCTGAACATAAACAAAAATAGACCATCCAGTGTTTGTTTCAGGTCCAAGAATAATAAAATACTTAAAAACGTATACTTTACATTTTTGATTATTTTTCCAAGTGCTTGAGTAACCTAAGTAATTTTAAAAGAAGTATATACCCACATATTTTTCACATATGCAATAATTTATCAATTGGAAAATATATCCTTTTCATATAAATCAACCCCCAGCTACATAAACCCTATGTCTTCACTTATTTTGTGTTTACAAGTCTTAATATTTCCTTGTGGATCCAAAATATTCCTTAATATTTTCTGTCATAAATGTCCTCATTGGGCTTCCTAAATAATCTAAACTAAATATGCTTGATGATTAACAGAAAGAAAGGTATTCTTACAAGTAAATGATGTAATTCAGCATGCCCTTTGGTTAAAAGTACTTTAATATCCAATACTGCTATTTGTTGTAGATATTTAATTATTATACAATCAGGAGACATTAAAATTGAGACCATCACAGTCCTTTCATCTATTTATCATTTCCAGTTGTTATAACACTCAGTAGATTCCTGAGATCACAACTACCCTACTACTCTTTAAAGTATTCCATTTTGAGTTACAACACCACTCACCATATGGGTAGGATGGTTGTTTCTGCTTTACCTAAAATTCATATATATATGTGTCCTTCTTCTAAGAGGACTACATTTGTCTTTGACCAGCATAGGTAAAATCATATTCACTAGAACTTAGCTCCTCAATTTGCCTATTCATTTACACATGTTGTTGTAATCAAAATCCAAATACACTTAGATACAATTTCATAAACCATTCTTAAAATATTGGCACTCTAGTACTAGAAAATTTTACTCAGCTCCTGTTGCCTATGTTTGTGAGACTCATCAGTTCCTCATACCACAGGGCTTGGACAACATAGATAATTCTTACCTAAGCCAGTTGTCTAAAGTCTCATTTAATTACTCTATTTGGCTTGAAAAAGTGTCTGTGTAATTTATTGTTCAAACGAGGCATTTTAAAGAGTTAAGTGGAACATTAGTATTAAATTGGAGAAAGAAGGATAAATCCAAACTATCCTGCAAACCCCTGAATGAGTGGTCGGTTCAGGCTATTATCACATTAGCACAGAATTTTGAGTATCCATTATTCCGTCCCTACACCGTAAGGCATCTGAATCTGGTAATTCTCAGTTGACCCAGGAATGTACTGAAAAACTGACGTTTTATGTCTCCATCAGGGAGACAAACAGGCTATTTTTCAAATTGTCCTTTATGTACCATTTCTGCTGTCTTAGGAGATATTTGGATAAATTTCTCCTCAACCCATAGGTCATCTCCTCTGATTTAGACCTTACAAATTCTCAATCATGTTCAAACCTCTCATCATTTACCTGTCCACCACTGGGAGCTGAGGAACACTAAATAAGCCCTTTCAAATGTAATTTACTGAAAAGATTCTCAATATATTGGGTAAAAGATGAAAGGGGATTTTTTTTCCCAAGCAAATCCCTATGACTTTATACTAAAGAAAAATGCTTATATATTAAAGGGTAAGCCATTAATGAAAAATCTTTGTCTAGAATCACAGGATTTAGAAATTTTATATTTTTAGGTGAAATACAATCAAACTGTAAACAAACCAACGTGGAGTTTATTGAATATCACACAGGATAATTTCTTTAAATGCTTCTAAATGTATGATAAGCATTTAGAAATAATTCCTAACATTTTGTTTCAAACTAGTAGCAATATTCCAAGCTAATACATTTTGAAATTAAAACTGTAAAAATAATTTAGTATCTGTCTTATGAAACAATACAAATAGTTGAGTATAATAAAAGAAAAGCAGAGAATTTAAATATTTCTCACTGATAGGGTTGTATTATTGCATAGTCATACCATTTTAAGAAAAATATAATCAAATAAACAATAATGCTTTAGTGGATTATCTAAAGATTCTCAGAAAGTGTTAGATCTAAGTTGATAGGATATACAATAAATAAATGAACAAATTATTTTAAAAGGGCTATAATACATTTTAGCTTTCAATGTAGAATTCTGGGTTTATAAAAGTACAAAGCACAACACTGTTGCAAAGGATGTATATTACAAGTCCACTTTAAGATGGTGTGTATTACGAATTTATGACCTGCATGTGAGACCTCTTCAGCCTTAGAACACTTTGAGGTAGTCTAATACATATTGGGTGACACTGACTATTTCCAAGTTGGTGATTTCTCAGGGGCCAAATGCCACGTGCCAGCTCCATCTCATGATCCTGATTATCTATCAGAGTAAAAGGGTCAAAGTGTAGCTTTTCCTGCTTACTAAAAATTCAGAATTTTTTCCAAAATAAAAAAAATTTCAATAGGATTTGACTGAGTTTATTTAAGATACTATGCTTTAACTTGAAACAATCTTTTTTTTTATTATCACCATTAGTAATAGTAGTAGTAGTAGTAGTAGTATTCTTGGGTTCAGCCTTTCTTCTATCTTACTGGATGCATCTAATGTTCTTTAGTAACCTACATCCAATTTTTTTCAAATTTCTCTGCCTTTCCTTCTGCACACTATCAAATGTATACTGTCCCACAAAAGTCAGAAGTTTTATCATGCTTTGAGAAATTTTACATTGAATCTTCTATGGCATGTCTTGAAAATTTTGTTCCTAATGTGTCAGTATGAGAGATGGTAGAAACCTCAGGCGGTCAGAGCTTAAGGGAGTCAGTTAGGTTATAGGGGTGCCACCTTCAGGCAGTAACGAAGTTCTCCTGGACCCTGAGTTGGCTGCCATGATAGCAAGGTGTCATGAAGCCTGACATTGAGTTTGGCCCCTGAATTGCTGTTTGACCTCCTCCTGGGAGTGTGGCCTCCTCCTCTTATCACCATCCCTCCTACAAGCACACAACCTTGCCATTGTACACACTTGCCAGCACCACACTCTTGAACCTGCACATCTATGAGTTACATAAACCTCTTTTCTTTATAGAATTGCCCAGTCTCAGATATTTTAGTTATAGTAGCACTGCATTATTTTCTTTCTTTATTATTTGGTAAGAGTAATTCAAATTCATTGTCAGCTATTTTAATGAAGAGTTACTTTAGAAAAAAAATAACTTTTCATGCAGTTTTGATTATATAGAAAGTAATTAATTTGTTTAAAAGATTACTTATGTGATGTATAGCATTTCAACATGTAAAAGGACAACATGTAAAATCATGTGGTTAGAAAACACTCATTAGGGCTGGGGATTTAGCTCAGTGGTTCTACTGCCTGCCTCACAAACAGAAGGACCTGAGTTCGATCCCTGGTACCAAAAAAAAAGAATAAAGAAAACACTCATTAGCTAAACAAGGTCTGACAGAAACAATTTGAAATTCCATTTACCACATAGCGATCATTTTTATTAAATGATAAATAGTATTTAAAAACTTCCCAAAGAAAATTTATAAGGAAAAACCCTGCGATATTAAGAAATCATTTAATTTAAAATACATTCCTATATATTTTTATCTCATCTAAATAAGATAGAATTTACATTATTCCAATATTTTTTTTCTCTTTTATGTCCTGAAGCTTTCAATTACTAATTCTTCCTTTTTATTTGGTACTGGGGATCAATCTCAGGACCTTGCACTTGCCAGGCAGGCATGGACTAATTCTTCTTTTGATGAACATATTAAGTAGTAATAAACACAGAAGTGATACATGCTTTATTGAAGATGGGCAAATGTTATTGTTCATAACTGGCCAATATGTAGTGATGGATTACTAGAATAGAAATGAGATAATGCTACATTATTCCTGGGTGTATGTTCAAACAAGCTTCCAGGTATCAGAGTCCTGGAAACTGAATCTGTAGTATGCTTTTAATTTGAAAGGAAACAAATTTTATACTACAGACACACAATTAACCTTTCAGTAAAACTCTATTTTAGGAAAATATTTGGTAAACATTTATCATTCAATATCATCATAAGTTGTTGCATGTTAATCAATTTTGTACATTTAGTCCAACTGCACATAGAATTGTGTGTGCATATTTCATTTGATTGTAACTATATAAACCTTATGCTTGGAGGTATGGATAATGTGTGTTTGCGTATATATGTGTATTGTGAACATGCATGTATGTCCTAAAGTTGGCTTCTATCACGCTGATATAGAGCAAATGTGAAAGAAGAAAATCCATCTTGAACTAATAATAGTTTTGTATATATAGTTCCATTATATTGAGGATAATTTTAAATTAGGAAGCAGAAATGTGAACTGTTTAAAAGTTTTCAGGATTTAATATGTGATCTTTGATTAGTCTTTTAGCTACTGTGTGTTTCCTGAATTGTAATTTATAGTATAAATTACATATTTGTAGAATAAGTTTATAGTAATTATGTAGAAAGATGTATTCCCAACACTTGAATTCGTATGATTTTTTTATAGCCTCTCTTCACCCTCTTTAACTTCTCCACTGTAACTGAATTTCTTGCCAGATAGATGAGGAAAGTGTTCTCTGTGGTCCTCCGCATAGGGACTAAAATTAGAAATTCCTTGAGGAAGCAGAAAGATGGATTCCCCAATGGAATAGTTCAGCATCCAGCTCCCTCATCTCACTCAACCAAGATTGTTGTTGAACATTTCCAATTTTGTGATGGCACAATTATCTCTGAGAACAGTTTTAAAATTCCAGTTACTTGTCATTATTTAAATGTAACTTAAAATTATATCCTGAGTTGTATTACATCTGTTCTTAAAGCAAGGGTAATGTAAACAATGCTTAGTAAGAATGTACCATGGTACAGGTGCTGCGCCATATATGCAACAAGGCTAACCTCATCTAACCCTGAGAACCACCTGATAGATCTGTTTCTGCTAGATGAAGCTGGAAACAGGTTTCTTAACTATGAGTTAGTGATACTTTGAGTTTTAGAGTCAAAGAATAGCACTTTAAAGTCATAAAATTACAGATCCATTTCCCTGCCTTTAGACATGGTTCTACATAAAACATCCCAGAAAAATAAAAATGTATCATTAAAAATAACCTTCAAGGAAAGCAATTATCTTTCCTCCTTGGGACCTTAGACACGTTTTGCTATTGAGAACTTATTTTTCTATATACCGATTATCAGGATTTTTTCCCTTATATTCTAAGAAGATAGCCTTTTTAACTTTCATGGAAATTATAAAATATTCATTAGTGGATTTGGCATGATAAATCATCATATATGTTTGGATGTTTTTTAAATACTGATGTAGACTGTGTTAATTGCTATAATTGGCAACACTGCCTTCATTTAAGTGAATGGCAAGAATAACTCCCTAGTGAGATGTCAGAAAACTTACACTTCTGGCAAAGAGTTATTGGTACTTTAAATGGTTGAAAATGGGAAATGTAATAATCATAGCATATGGTTCTAGAAATAACCTGGAAAACAAGAGAGGGGGAAGAAGAAGAGGCTAATTAAGAGGCTCAGGTTTGCGTGGCCAACTGGGGATGGGATAGTAAATCCATTGTGGGGACTCTCCCACACAGCAGCCTTCAAATTCCCTGTTTTCTTTCTCTCCTATCACAGCCTGAGAGAGATACATTACTTTTTGTTTTCTGTCTTTTAATCGACACATAAATTTTGTACGTACGTATGGAATGGAATGTTTCAATACATGTATACATCACGCAGTGTTCAGATCACAGTAAGCATATGGACCCCCTCTGCTCTTTTAGGAGCAATTGTTCCCCAACTAGCTGACCCCATTCTGTGCCTTCTCTAAAAAAGAGCTAGTTTCCACTGCGGAGAATAGGCCGTAGGCTAATAAAACTGTGGTTACCGGAAAAACAAAGTGGAATTACTCAGTCATTTTATTGCACAAGGCAATAGTCAACTAGTCATTCTCTTTAATATTCTTAAACAAAACATATCGTTGTGAAGCTTTGTGAAATAATTGTAAGCATTGGTTTCTTTCTACTGAAAATATGAAATCTTCAAAAGTTTTCCTCACAGGGTTCACTTATATTAATAATTAAATATATGTATATATATGTTATGATTTTACTGACATGTTTTACAGTAATTATACCAAGCCATAGTTTTAAAATAAAACTTAAAAAAAAGAAGAGAAAATAAAAATAAACCTAGAAATTAAGAGAATATTTAAAAATGATCCCTATATTAAAATTACAAAAGAACTCTGACATATGAAAGACTGAAATAGGAATTACTATGAAAAGAAGATTATTCATTCAAAAACAATACAATTATATATTTTTTGCTTTGTTTAGTACCGGGGATCAAACTCGGGACCTTGCGTTTGTGTGGCAGGCGCCAGAAGCACTGAGCTAAATCCCTGGCCCAATACAATTATATCTGAATAATATTTCATAGAGTTTCTTTGAAAGAATGAAAATGACTGAACTGAACTTGGAATTGGGTAGGAATGGCTCATGCCTATAATCCCAACACTTTGGAGGCTGATGCAGGAAGTTAGTGAGCTCCAGGCCAGCCTAGGTTACAAAGCAAGTCTTAGGCCAGCCTACATTACATAGTAAGATTCTGCCTCAAACAAACAAAAAACTTCACTTGAAAGAGGAAAATGAAGATAAGTCAAAGGAAAATACGGTGAAAGTATGAAAGTTTAAATTAGTTACATGAAAGAAAAACAATATAAGGAATAAGAGGTAAAATTTGACAGTGAAGGAGCCAAATGTCCATCAACAGATGAATGGATAAAGTAAATGTATTTATACACAGTGGAGTACTGCTCTGCCATAAAGAAAAATGAAGTTGAGTCATTTGCAGGAAAATGAATACACCTTGAGACCTCATATAATGTTAAGTGAAATATATCAGGCACATAAGGTTAAATAGCATATGGTTTCTCTTACATGAGAAACCCAAAATATAAGTAAAGAGTAAAATAAAAGATAGATAATAGGAAGTAAGGAGATAGATTTTGTTCAAATGGGAAGGGAATCTAGGAGTGGAGTGTGGGGAGGGGGTCAATCTAAGGGGACAGAAAAGGAATGAAGATATGCTATGTCCATGTACCAACTCCACACAAGGAATGCAAACATCATGCATTGCAAATATGTACTAATAAAAACTAAACCTGAAAAGGGAATTAATAGTAAGTAGAAACCTTTGAGAATCCTGATTATGAACACAAAAAAAGAAAAAAAGAAAATCACTGCAAATAGAAAATAATATCTTCTTAGAATATACTAAAAGGCATCATCGTACAACCAATAAATATTAAAATCTAAAGGAAAAATATACTTTAGTGGTCAAAATTCACAAAAGAAGAGGTAGGTATGAGAAGTTACAGAATTTAGTCAATGCTCACTGGTGAAAACCAGAGCCATCACTGACTTCTAGCAAAGGAGGGGACCAAGGGTTAGACATTGACTGCTGTCAAGGCCTGCTCTCCTTCTCTAACTGGTCAAAGACTGCTTTTCTAAAGGGTTCCTCTCTGAACTGGTGATTGTTTCAAAGTCGCTTGCCCTAACCCACACAAAAACAGAATTTGCTGAATAAAATTGTCAACTTGAGTCAGTTTCCCTATTAAACTTTGAACTGGCGATGTCTAGTGCCAGCAACTCCTACGAAAAACTCAACACTTTGATCAAAATTGTATGAGACATTTTTTAGGTCAGTCAATCAATTGAGCAATAAGTTTTAATGAGCACCCACAGGCACATAGTTTCCCTCCCATCTTTTTCTTGGCCTTAACACTTGTGGTCCTGCCAATAGTTTCCTTTGAGCTCTTATGGAGAGATGTATTACCAACTTCCTTTTTAATGCATTTCAGAGTTGTGTAGTAGAAGTAAATCTCTGCTATTCTTTTACTAGTAAATTTTATAGTAATTAATTATAATAAAGTCATAGTTTTCCAATAAAACTTTTTTCAAAGCAAAAGCAGAAATGATAAACAAAATTATTTTCATGAAGTCATAGTGAAAGTGGCCTGTACATCTGAGTTTGGGCTCTAGCCACTGCCCAAATTACCTAAGCTTCTGTCCTTTGTATTGTAGTATGGTATGTATGCATTAATTTTCAGTAATTTTTCAATAGTATGATTAATATTGGGGAACAAAAAGGTGGAGTTCATTTAACAAAATAAAAGTGGCTCTATAAAAATATTCCTAAAGAAATCAGATGGTTATATTTGTAGTTCATTTATGAAAGAGAATGAAACCATTACTCATATATGAATTCTAGTTTAAGGAATAATGTTTCCAATGATTTTAGCCCCTCTTCTACTTCCCAACTTTATTTTCTACTACCAAAAGTTAAAAGAATTTTTGAAATTTCATTGCAATTTATTATGTGTTATTATTTTATTATGCATTTTATTATGTATTATTTATTACGTATGTACTTATTCTTCAGCAGTGTATAATGTTTAGATATATCTGTTGTTGAAATCCATTAATGGTAATGTAACTATGTGTGTTTTTTTAAATTTAGATATTCTCACCAAATGCAAGAGGGAAGGCCAATTGAGCATGTGCATACCAAGGCTTCATTCACTTCCTGTCTACTGGCCACAGTAGACTAAGTCACTGTTAGTAGCTTGAGCAAGAAGATCATTTCTTATTGGAAGGAACTAAAAAACCATACGGCAAAGAGCTTCAATAGTGGGAAATCCAAAACTTGCAAACGTTAACGCTATCAGTCATATTGAGATCAATAAATACCACTTCATCCTAATAGCTATATATCATTTTATCCTGTGACCATACTACATATCCTCTAACTATTCTATGCATGATAGATTAAAGTTGATTCCAGTTTGCGTTGATTGCACCACATCCATTTATTTAGAGTAATTCTTTATCTGTTGGTATATGAGAATTTTCATAGTTCTATATTTTATTGATAAATATACCTTTTCATGACCTAGTTACTCTCTTAATTATACACATTTTGATGGACAGAAATTCTACATTTAATATAGTCCAATTTCTAAATTGTTTTATCTATATAGGTAGTGGGGGTTTTGTGACAAGAAAACTCATACATTACTTTTATTTTCTTATAATGTCTTAGAAAATTGGAAGAGATCATATGAAATTAATGAATACACTCAATTTTTTCTTTTTCTGTGTTATGATTTGATATTAACTCAGAACACAGAACAATCAGCAACACAATGTACTATTTCACATTGCTCTGAGAATAGATAAATACATGGATATTTACTACAAAAATTCTAAAGTGGTAAGAATTTTTAAAATATTGTGTTTTAGGCTTTGGCTGTTAAAGAAAGTAAGTGACACACATTTTGGAAAATAAAATAATACTTACTTTTTTTCCCAGAAGAATTGCCCAAAATGAGGTAGAAAAAGGCAATTATGCAAGCCCAGTAAAACAATTCATTACCTTCATTGTAGTAATGGATTCACTATATAGTTTAAAATTATGTCTATTTTATTTCAATAGTATTATTATTTAAAATGTGATTTATAAAATTACCTCTAAGAGTTGTGTGCTTTAAAACCTGGTTAATTTTAATAGATGTGGACAAAATGAAGGGGAATGTGGAGAGTTTAGACAAGTCAAGGAGAAAATTTAAAAATTTAAATGTATTATAAATAAGTACTAGAGAAATACTTCCAGTGTCTTTTGTGATTTTTTAAATCGGTTAGTCACTAACTATGTAGGATTTAAATATAAGCTGATTTCCCAGTGTGAGGAGATGAAGGACTTCTATGTGATCTCTACATTTAACTTCATAATAACCAACAAATGACACCTAAATGAAATGAGAGAGACAAAAATTATCAGACTTTTCCCAAACAGAATACTCTGCATTCTGCTTTGCTTGGGAAATAACTATTCATTCTATGCCTGTTGGAAACTGTCCATAGTAGTGTTCTACTATATTCAAGAAAGCTATGGTATAAAGTTTATGATTCTGAGAGGCCACTAGAAGAAGAAAAATGTAGAACTGGTTTCTATTGGTCAATCTTTTATTTCTGCATTCTAAATGAGAAGAAAAAATGGATCCACATCTTTTGGAGAAAACCTTGAAAGAACATGTGGATTTAACTAAAAATACTGATCAAATTTCAAATATCCTCTCAGTAATGAAAAAAATGCAAAATATTTTGTTCTCCTGAATGGTCATTACCCAATTTTAGTTGCATATGGATCAAATAGATGTATTTTTAAATCAAAATAGAAATACAATTTATATTTCCTGCTTCCTCCATTATTATGCTATAAATAGCATAATATAACAAAGTATACACAAATGAAACATATATGACCAATATAAGGTGATTTATTTTTCCCTAAGAGGAAATTGATTTGTTTCTTTTTTTGTAAAACAAACAAACAAATGAACAGTAACAAGAAATCCCTTCAACATGTAAAGTAACGTGAACAGTTCAAATCCAAGAGACACTTTACCAGATATTTTGAAAAAGTCCAAAGGAATTATAGTGAAGATTGGATTCTCTCCTCAAATATGATCCTTTACTACTACAAAAGTTATAAAGCTCAGAGCATATCATTTAATGTCAAAATCATCCTTCTAATGTTTTCAAACTAAGTGCTTCATTTCATGGCAGTGGACACATTTGTTTAATCTGAAAACATTCCATGTGGGATTTGGTTATTTACATATTATTCTTGAGTGCTTCTAGAAATACAAGATGCATGACTAAAGTACAATGCTTTCAAGGAAAAAAAGCACACAGTGTTTCTTTTCTCTATGACATCATAAAGAATATGCAAAACCTGTAAATTTAGTCCCAATTAGCATGTTGTACCAACTGGAAAGAGGAAAGTAGATAATATATGAGTCAAGGGAAAATAAGAGAGGAGACACACAGACACACACACACACACACACACACACACACACACACACACCAATTTATATCAGGTTTTTCCCTACAGGAATCTTGATGTCTCTCTGAAACCAAAATGTTGCTCTATATTCTTTCTGGATCTTAAAATAGAAGTGATGTTGTTTTTTGTTTTTAATTGTCTTATTCTTCTTCCTGCATGCAACCTGTAGGTAATATTACAGTTATATTTTAACCAAATAATAAATGAATATATTGTAGTCTTATATACCAACCACCTAGGTATTCTACTTACCAAAAAAATGTCTTTGGATCCATTGATTTAACCTGCTTTAATAACACAGAAATTTTCATATGATTCTTAAGAGACAGAACTTATTAAGTATATTGTATTCATATCTATTATTTTGTGGATTAAATATTCATGCCTAGTCCACTTAAATTAGGAAAATTAATTAAGAGTGTTTTACAATCAAGAAATGTATTTAATAATTACTGAAACAAAAGGAGAAAATGTACAATCCTATACTACTGAAAAACTTGGAAATGAGCCTATGGAAAGAGGAAATATTGTCTTTTACTTCAAGATAGTTTAGGCACAAACAAAACCATACACGCACATCAGTATATTTACAAAATATATTTAATTTTTATAAACCAGATTCAAAAACAAAGATACAAAGATAGTGCTGAAAGGATTTCTTTTTACTATTTTTTCACATTTTCTTCTACTTTCAGAGTCCAGTTGGTAGTGTGGTTCACCTACCCAAACAAGGTTTTACACCGTTTAAATACGTTATAAACAAGCTGTCTTTAGTATCAGGTAGCAGTATTTTCAGAATGCTCAGGCAACACACAGACTGTGGTTACAGAGCCTTTCAGGAAACTGGAAATCACAAAACTGTTTTGTTCATAAAATCTCATGTGCAAGTTTTCAAGTTGAGAGATTCAATGTATTTTCTTTTTTACATTAAAATAGTTTATTTTCTGAAGAGAAGGCTACAGGTATATTAAAGTTTCAAATGTTTTAAGTCTAGACAATCTCAAGATTTTTTATAATTTAGTTCCTGAAATACATAACTCAAAGAGCCTCAAAACCATCAAATGCCTTTGTACAAATGTTAAAATTTTGAAATGAATATGTCTAAAATAACTGAGCCACGGCCTTCTCAAAGGAAGGAAAGTTGTGAATTATTTACAGCAGGAAATGTGCTTTTCCTCTATAAATCAGATTCTTGAATCCTCTAAAGTTACAGTCATTGCTGACGAACTCTGGTCAAGCTTCTCAATCAACTTAGGAATTACAAATGATTACATAAAATAAAAATGAGTTTTCAAGACACTAGCATCACATTTGATGAACAATAATGCTCTGAGCCACATAATTTGATATTTTTAGTGGCATATTTGTTAAGGTAAAAAGAAATAGGCAGAAGAATTTTAAATATTCAAACTATCATGTGAATATGTAATCAAGATAAAATTATTGATGAAGAATAGTACATTTTTTAAGTTGGGCTGTTTTAAAATCTAGTATCTTGCACCTATCTAAATATGCATGGAAGAGTACAGCACTGTGATGTGCCAGTTTATCTTGAGCACTAGAAAAAGTAACACACGTCTGAAATTCTCTGACCTGGGACAACGAAGCCTTCTGTCATCTTGACTGATCTGTTCCCTTTTTTTATTAACATTTTTGTGTCATGCTTTTGTTTAGGTGTCTCTGATTTTTACGAACTAGTCAATCTTTGTCCTCACCTTTTCAGATAGCCTAGAAGGTCCTTCAATAATTCAAGTATAGCTTAATTATCTTATTTATCCACATCTTATCCCACATTACCTTGCAGTATAAAAAACTGTTCTCCAAGCTCATTCCCTGAAGCCTAACAGCCATTGTTAAATTCTCCAAACATAAAAATATTGAGCCACAGAATCAACATTTATCTGTAGGAAGATTTCCATAAAAGTGTAGGCAAACAAAACAAAAAATGAATAAAAATACAAACCTATATTCCCATAACATTTGAGTAGAACAGTCAAATATTTGACTCCAAAAATAATTTTTTAGAGTTCAAAGTGGTCAATGTTGAAAGAATTCAGCTACCATGGACTAAAAAATAGAATCTGAATATGTAAGTATGTTTGATATATGTAATAGGAATATATCACATATTTCAACAATTTATTCATTTGGTAATTTGGAACATGAATAGCTGAAATTTCCATTTATCCTTTACCTCAAAATATTAACCTGCAATTAAAATTCTATTGTGCTAGTCTTAACTGTTATACTGATTTACAAATTTGTTTCTGTGCTACTGGGACATAAGATGTCATGACGGTCAGACACAATCTTTTGAATAAAAGTTTCCATTTACAATGTTTTATTCACTGTAGTATTTCTTAAACATTAAAGATAATAAAAAGAGGTTAAAAAACATGCCCTTCCATTTGTCACGGTTTGGCTTTTGCCATATGAAAAGTGTGTTTAACCTTTTATTTCCTAGAGCAGAAACAATATAAAGGTATGTGAGCTGTGTGATAACTATGCTGCGTGAGCTCCGTGTGCCTCTAGGAAAGTATTCTGACATTCGGTATTTAAAGCTTTGAATTTGTGCTCTTGTAAAGGTCAGAGTGTAAAGAAAATTTTCAAAGCACTGAGTGTAGTAAGTGGGAGAAAAACTTGGTGAATTGTTGAAAGACTCTTGTAAGAGAAAGCTAATATTTTCCAGAAGAATTGAACCACTGAGAACATACGTGATTTGTTAACATCACAATAACAATGTCTTTCAGAAAGTGTTGATCCATGAAGAATCTATGTGACATATAAACCTATGAGTAAAATTTTAATTACAAAATATGAGAGACTCCCTAAAGGCCTCTGCCACCATTTCTGGGTTTGCCACTGTAATTCCCAAGCATACAAAGGATTTAAATGTATTATCCATTATTAAGCTGGTACTTGGTCATAACAAAGAAAAAGCCAATTTGCTTCAGCAATATTTTCTTAGCCAATATTCTCTTAGCAATTATTATCTATTTTCAGCATCCAAAAAATCCACAAATAAGCTACCAAGAAGAAAAATAAGAAAACATTTTCATATTGATTGTTTATGAACATATGACGCTGATCCTTCAGGAAAAAAATCTGTTCAGTAGTTCTATTTTCTCTTGTTTTCTTTCCACAATATACTATTCGGTAAACTATAGGCTAAAATATTCTTTAATCATAAAATAAGAAATAATTTCATATTTTATTTCTAATTATAAAACCATAATCTTATATGTTTAATAGTGGTTTTTTCCTGGTTAGTAAATCATTACAAAGAATTTTTCCTGGGGCCGAGGATTTAGCTCAGTGTTGCTGCCAACTGCCTTGCAAGCGCAAGGTCCTGAGTTTGATCCCCAGTACCAAAAAAAAAAAAAGAATCTTTCCAGAATATACTATGCATACTGTAAAGCTACATATTTTCCATAAAGGAAAGTATCTCTGATATTTGAATATATACACCAATATCCTTCCTTGTACCAACCCTAGATCACTGTGCTCACCCAAATGCTTAGATAAACATAATTTACCATCAGTGTTGAATGACATTCTTTAAAAATAGTAGTGGGTTGGAATAGTATCATTACTCTCTCAGTATTTCTGATATGAAACTGTGAAATGATTTTTAATTGTTCCTTCTTTTACCAGTTGTAGAGATTTTCATTAAAAGTAGCTGATTTTTCCAATATAAAATTTCTAACATATGGTCTATTTTCTTCATCTTTTCATTCAGAGATCATTGACAAACTCATTCCCTATTTTATTTTCCAATTATGGAAAATTAAAATTAATTGCTGTATACAAACATGTTCATAAAGGAGTGAAATACAAAGAAGGAAAACAAGTATTAACCAGGGAAGTTATAATACTGGTTATAACTATAGGGCAAGGAAAGGGAGATTATGTTAAAAACCTTCCTCAAGGGCCAGCTATGACTTTGGCAATATTCTGGTTTTTTATGTAGAAGCTTATTTTAGAATTATTCAACGTATAATTTATGTTTTGTATCCTTTTTCTGTAAGTATATGAAACTTCTACTCAGAAATTTAGACTTTCATATTCTTTTCAGTAGAAATGAACATCAAATGTAAGGGGCAAAATATTAGACTTCTCAGGTTTCTTCAGAATAATATTCAGCACAAATATGAGAGCAGAAATATGTCCATAATAAAATGAATCTAATTATCATACTTCCTGCACTTCTAAAGAAAACAAAATTGCAAGAAATAGTACAACGTTCAATACTGTGCTTTTAAGGGAAAATGGTTTAATAATGAATTGAATAATATAAGGTAGAAGTGAAGTGGTGATGCAAATTGAATAAATGCAATTACAGAAATAAAGTTGTAGAAACTCTAGAGGAATCAAAGTTTACATCTTAGTAAATGCATTCAGAGGAGCTAAGTTATTCTATGGTGATGCTTGACACAGTATCTCAATAGCTTAGTACAGCAGACATCATTTATTTCTCCCATAAACTACACAACACAGGTCAGCCATGGGATGTGCCTATAGTAGACTACAGCACACCAGATGGAGGAAAGATTTCATCCCCACAGAGCTGGACCTGCCACTTCCACTGCAGCAGTGAGAAAGGAACCAGGCAGCCAGTCAGGGATTTTGAAATTTTTCTCTCATGCATTTTAGCCAGAAGAGACAGGAAGCACCATAAAATGTGACCATGCATTATCCTTCCCAATGTCATATGCAGGATTGTACACCTAAATAGAACCCATTTGGCAATAGGTATGATCATAAGCTACGTCTCATCCTGATGGGAAGGTCTCTCTAGACACCCCTTTCCCTCCGATCTTCCCTCCTCTCTCTCCCATGAACAAGCAAAAAGGAAAGACCATGTGAGGACATGGAGGAAATCAGCTATGGTAAGCCAGGAGGAGAGCCCTCGTCCTGCTGTCCTCAGCCTCCAGGATCCGAGAAACTAAATTTCTGTTGTTTCAGCTGCTCGGTTTGTGGTGTTTTGTTATGGCAACCAGAAAAGATTGAGGATGGAATAGAAAATACAATTCTATCATATGTATGGAAAGCAAGGCACTAGAAATATTTATGAACGGACTAATGCATGTCATAATTATAAATCTTTAAATGTAAAATTTTTTAAATTGGCAAAATAACATAAAAATAAAGCCAAACTATGTTAATTTGCTCATTTTGTAGTAGATTATCAGTAGACATTTCAAAACTGGAAAAATGTTGTTAAAAATAAAATCATAAGCCTAAAACTATTTTCTTCATAAATTTGGGAGAATACTACTAGAACAGGACAGTTCTTATTTTCAATGAATATAAATTGAACTTCAACAATTCCTTTAGTTTCACTTTAGTTAGTCTAATAATGTATACAATATTAAATTTAGATTTAAAATAAGGTGTTCATGCAATCTCATTTTTATATTATTTCCATTTTTATCTCTCATTTACCCTTTCTAAGCACATACTGGATTTAAAGCTGTAAATGGCTTTTTAAAAAATTACTACTAAAACGAACAAAGGTTCCACTGTAAATCATTAAATATATTAAAAATGTATCATCAATACAACCCCTATAGCCATATAATATTTTTCCTTTTTTTACTTGATTACTTTTTTTTAAAATGCTTTCTTTTAAATTCTTTAAGAAATTTACCTACCCTGTGGTATATGTTGGAAGGGCTAGCTGAGAAATTAACCGTGGCTTCAATTTGTTCTTCTTTTATTGCATTTTCTTTGAATGTTAAAGGATTTCCTGCCTTGCTCAAAACCAGAAAACTTGAAAAGATGTAGCATTACAACTATTTTTGCAATGCAGCACATTTTCTCTATTTAAAAAATATGTAGTGCAATACTATAATCATGATTTAATTTTGTATTTTAACTATTTTCCACTGCCTAGTCATGGTTTCTTTATTGGCAAATATTGTGTATTTGATAGATAAAGACAAAAGACTGAAAGGACAAATAAATGTCTTTGCTTTTAATCACCTTTTTACTTTTTACAATAATTAATCTTGATTGACAAATGTGTTTCTGAGTGTTTCTCTGTTTATAAGAAAAATCAGAGATATTTGAATAATTTTAAGACAAGACTTTATCAGTATCTGCACAATTATTTTCCTACATAAAGAAAAAACCTCTTAATTATGTGTAGCAGGATTAAGATAAAGAAGAATGCCATGGGAGAGTCTGAGCAACAGTGCTACAATTAAGTAATATGTTCAAGAAGACCTTCATGGTCAACATGCAGAAATTCATTATAAAGTTCTGGAAGCTTGATCGCATTTCAAATATAGAGTCTTTTCTATTTGCTGCAGTTTTGGCAATCAATGAAGACTATAACATCCTTAGCATACTTTCCCCAAAAAATAAATTCTTAGAAGAACAAGAAAAATTAGAATCAAAGTTGTATTGGAGAAGATCAATAGTAGGACATAGTTTTTCATTATCATCACTCTGTGGAAGACACTCACTTTTATCTGTCTGTATTTTGTTATCTTTGTTAATGCAATAGTTACATTCATGCAGCATACAATTTGGATTATATGACTATATATCTTAGAAAATAGTGTATTAGAACAATTATTTTGAAAAGGAATATACTTATACTTATTTAGGAAAAATGTTTTGTTTTAAATAGTCTATATAAAGAAATAGATTGACATGAAATTTTGTTTTTTCACTTTCTTTTAGCCCTTTGATATTTCCATTTACATCCAAAATTTTTCTGCTTTGATGTTTCATGGATCATGGACTTATTATTAATGATATAAAATGATATTTTCTAAGTATATGGCAATAATTTGAATATCTTTGCTATCTTTTTAGTGTAATTATAGCACAAAAAATATTCAAGTATTTTAAATAATCTAGATTTCAATTAAATAATGTTGAAGCAGTCATTTATAGTTTAAGGTACAATTCAAAGGCTTGAAAAGCATTTTCTGAAAAGTCACAGTTGTCAACAATAATACTTCTTTTTATACACTATATTAGGTACCAAAAATTAATGAAACAAACATCAGTCTAAAATGTAAGAAAGGATATGAATACTGGATTCCAAAATTTTCCCACTTTTACATTTATGGTGATGCTAAATCAAAAAATATGTCATTTTGTAGAATTTCTTGCTCTTCTCTAATCATTAATTATTCTGAACAATAAAATGTTTTGCAAATATACATACATATATGTGTCTGTTCGTATGCAATAACTATAATCTATATATTTATATATATAGACTTACCAACTATAACAAATTCATTATAACAAAAGTTATGAGTTACTGTTTTATCATTACCTATATGCATACAATACTTACATACTTTAGAGCTATTTAGTAAATAATTATTAACAAATGATTTCTATATTCTATGAGGACAGAGATAAGCTGATTTCACAAGGTTTATGTTCACTTAGAACAATCTGCAATGCTTAGATTTTCAGATGCTCTACATGTAAAAAATAATGAAATATATGTATTTTGTTGAGAAAAGTAGGCAAGATGCATGAGTTACTGATATGTTTAAAGTTTCCTGCTTTAAAAATATTACAGAAAAAAGTCTCCTTACCATGCATAAATTTGGAGTAGGACAATATCTAAAAGTGTGGGAAAAAAATCCCTATGTATCTTGGGTCAATAAAGGAAGAAACTAGTTTTGACAGTAAAAGGGTTCTTTTTTACCTGAGCTTTAATTACACAAACTTTTATCACCACTAATTGCAATTTACAGAGACCTAAATTAGGTCACTATATAAAATATACAGAGAAAGCAATTTCCAAGTGTGCCAGTTTCTTGCTGCTGCTTCAGATTAGTGAGAAACTTCGGCTATACTAACACATTGTTTCACTTCACACAAACTCACTACCTAGCGCTGAGATTAGTCGGTACCCTAGCAAAGTCTATGCAGCCTCAAGATCATAGTAAAATAAAATCCCTCTTTATAGCTCTACTGCCATTTGCATATTGAAGTCTAGGCCCCTGAAGATTCACCACCCAATCATATAGAAGCCTCACAGAACCAAAGGGCAACGCCCGGAGCCAAGTAAATATCTAGACACTTGCTGTGTGGCTTCCTCAGCATTTGTCCTGTCCTGTCTATGATCATAGGATTATCAGGATCAGGTGATAGGATTATTCTACTCTTATCCACCTCCTAGCTGGACGTTATCAACTTCCCTTCACTTTAACCTAAGGATCTCCAAGGAGACAAGATTTTAGGAGCTTATACTTTGCAAGGAACTGAAAACAAAAACGTTTCCAAAATATAACATGGAAAGTACAAACTGAAATCTAGCAACCAAAGAATAAAGAGTCCTTAAGCAATCTAACAGGATGAAAAATAACCTCACATCTTATCTTTAATACTGTTGTAAAATAATGCCGTTTTAAAAGACTAGACCAGTGGTGGTGAACCTATGGCACGCGTGCCACGGCTGGCTGTTTGTTATCACTGAAAACTCTAAAAGGTTCGCCATCTCTGGACTAGATTAAGGAGTATCTTGATCTGGGAGACAGTCTTATAATTAAATTAAAACCTCTGCCAAATCCATTCAGAGCTGCTTCATGAAAAGGATGAGGGTTATAATTTCACCAAATGCTACATAGCCATTCCACTTTGGAGCCTGCCCTGTGTGTCTTCAGTGGTTTTCCGGTCTTTTGAAAATAAGATCTCAGATTTGTTCTTCAGTTGTGTGGGACCATTTGACACTGTGTCTATTACACTATCCTCCCTGGGCATGACTAAGTGTGAAGTCTCATAAGGTCTTGCTTCCTGTGCAATAGTGGTTTCAATAGTGCTAACTGTAACATTTTCATAACAGGGAATTTAGATAACCCTGTGTCCTAGGAGGAAAGAGAACAGACTTTGGTAATGTCCCATTGTAATTTAGAAACTTCTTTAGATTACCAGGAATACAGGGGTGATCAAACTACACAGTGAAATCTTTAAATTATGCCCTCCAAAAACTTTATTACAGTAAAAGACATATTGTAATTAATTTCCTTCCAAACACTCCCCTTTGCTTCAAACATACTTGTCCCACCTTTCTTGCCCCTTTCTGAAGCAGTTCTAATGGTCCGCGCTCTTGAGTGTTTACAATGAATAGTCAAAAATATAGTGAATACTGTTCTGAGCGCCATCTAATGAACAGGCAGGCACATAAAAATATTACAGTGAGTCCTCATCTACCTCATTCACTAGATCTAGCACCCTGTAACTTTGGGCTCTTTCTCAAAGTTAAAAAGACTGTGAAAGAGTAAACATTTTGAATCAATTCAGGACATCAAGGCAGCTATCACACCAAAATTAAAGACACTCACAAAAGATGACTCTCAGAAAAGTTTCAGAAAGTGGCAAGAAAAATGAGCTAAGTGTTTCAAAAGGGGAGATGAATATTTTGAGGGGAATTCATGGCAATGCATCTTTTGCTATAATATTTTTAATTTAAACATTTACTGTATTTTTGATCATACTTTATAATTTGAGTGACTTTGATTATTGTCTGCTTGTAATTAGTGTTTAGTAAATTGTAAGATAAATTGTAAGATAATCAGAAATATACTCATTTTAGTGTATAGGATAGCCAGAATTGAATATTTCCTTACAGCCATATTCTACATGTAAACATGCTCTTTTAAACACTCTTTTACATGCTGGTTAAAAAGGAATGAAGAATGCTCCATAAGGTCAGTTCATCTATTTCTCCTGCATTTTGTTGCTGCTTTCAGCAAATAGCTGCTTGAAACGATATGACCTCCATCTCGCTACTCCTCAGACACATCAGAGGCTTTGCTTTAGAAATGTTAATTTAAGAGAGGGTACAATGAGAGCATTGTTAAATATTTATGTGGGACAAAAAACCAAAAACGGAAGACAACCAGAAGTCTTTAGTTTCTCACTACTGCTTGAAATTTATAGTAATATAAAATGATATTCTAGGAAATCAATTACACTATTACCCATAAACATAGTGCCCCAAGTTTTTAATTAAAGCACTCAAATTTGCATGTTAAAATATTTTATACCAATTGCCACTATCAATAAATGATATCAAAAGATTTTTAATTATTTAAGAATTAGTGGCATTTAACACGAATGTTCAGTTGGTGAAGTAGCCTTATTATAGAAGTGAAAATTACACTTTATTGAACCAAACAATTGTCTAAGCTTTACCATGACATTTTCTGCACAGCTTTTAAAATAAATTACAGAGTACTTTTTTGTTCTTTTCATAAACTGTTGACCTATTAGACTCAAAACGTTATTTCTTAAAATTCTGTCAGAGACTGAAAATAGGGATAGCTTCAAATAAAAATGTCACTAAATAAGTAGTTGAACTTTGACAGCACATATATATTTGTCAATGGAACAAATGCATATGTAATAATTTGAGAAAGAAAAGGTCTTGGGAGAAATTACTTCAGTAAATGAAAGAACAAAGTCATTTTACTGAGCATACAAAAATTGTTGAAAATAACAAATAATAAAGATAAATATTCTTCTCTTTAAAATTCTACCATTAATATTGAAAAACTGGAATTGGTATACACTACCGTACAATTTTTTCTTCAAGCTAGAGAACATGATTAGTAGGGGAACCATTTCCTTAAATCAGTCAAAATATCCAGGTTCAAATGCAGCTTTCACAAATGAGTTTTCCTGTTTGACAACTATGGATAAAGGCAGGAAAAGGTTTACTTCTGCATTAAGGAAAATTAAAGCCAATATGAATGTAACAAAAACATTTCAGTCATTACTAATGAGATATTGAACATCTTTGTGAGGTCAATGAAGGCAGAGCCTGGCTGGCTAACAAAAATATAGAATCAACAAAATATATAAAGCTATTTTTTTTGGTATCGGGGATCAAAATATAAAGCTATTTTTAAAAGCTAATTCATCATTGTTACTAAAAGCATTAATTTTAATCCATTAGCACACAAGAGGGAAACTGTATTACCTAGTTTGACAGAGGCTAAGCTTTAGAGCCCATCAACCTGGATGTGGAGCCCAGTTCTAAATCATAACTCATGACAGCACCAGAATCAACTTACATAGCTTCTCCGAGTCTTGTTTTCTCTACTTGCAGACAGGTATAGCAATTATTGAAAAGTGCTTAGGTCAGTGTTTTTTGTTTAAGAAGCAATCACTGAGTATATAGGATAATATTCTCTTTATTATCAAGGCAGTAAAATGATTTTATTCTCTTGTGTTTGAATAAGCTTTAAATAATCCAAGCAGTCATAAGTCATACGATAGCACAATAGCTGAATTCTACATTTCACCATTTGTGTTTTTAAATGTAATAAAAACAGTAAATTTAGGTTAATGAAGAATAATAACAACTTCACATAATAATAACTCCAGGTTAAATATACTAAGATAAGACCTATATTCAACCTGTCTCATAAGAAAAAGGCTCTTCTCTGTCCTGCACATCCACTGAGTTTATTTAAGCCGTCCTTATTTCTTTCCTGGATCCCTAGTTGTCCCCTAATTGCTCTCCTACAGTCTGGTGCCCTCCAGTAGAGGTCATCTTCCAAAGTAGCAATTGTGTTGCCGAAACAGGTGTGATCGTCTCTGTCTCTGTCATGTTATGTAACAGCCTCAGTTCTTTCTGCAGTTCTAGTTAAAAACTGAACTGTGAGTTCCTCAAAGTCTGGCACTAGTTTCCCTTTCCAAATCTAAATTCAAATTTCCATCCCTCAATTTCTGATTCAAGCTACCAATAAACACCTACCACTGCGGATGCAGAAGCGCGGCCTTAGGATCCTTCATTTGGAAGGTGTCTTCTATGTGCCCACTTTCTCTCTCCTAAAGACTCACCATCTCCCAAGTCTCCTATTCAACAGAAGCGCGCATGACTTCCCTAGGCATTGCTGCAGAGCTGTGTTCGCAGAGCTGCTCTACCTCTTAACAAGCAAAACAAGGGCGTCTCTCCACGTTTCTAGTCATTGTTAATTAATAGTCTTTTTGTTAGTACATGTTTGCAATACACAAAACTAGGCTACTTTCAAAAGTAGTAGTGGTGCCTCTTTCCTCTGAGCATTGTTATGTAGCATAGTGTCTAGCATGTAGTACAATAATGTTTACGGAAGGAAGGAGGAAGAAAATAGAGACATATTTTGATCCATTATACCTGCTGCATTAAAAATCTGTCTCCACTTCTACACTCTCATTGCTAAAAATCATACTTCAGGTCTCCATAATTCTGGAAAAAATGTATCTGTCTTCAAATCATACATGTTTGTTAGCTATAACTTTCATCAAAGTTGGATTATTTTAGTCAGTTCAGCACAGATTAAATTTAAGCAGAAAGAAGACTAGAGTTGGACTAAATATAAATTATTCTCATTCCTCCTTTCTTCTAGCATCTTACTATCTGATGTTGCAGAGTATAAACTATAATCTGTAATATAAAATTTACAGACAATCTCCAATAAAATATAATATGTATAGACAATCTACAACATGTATAGATAATCTACAGTATGTACAGGTTACAGAAAATAAATACAGTAAACAGCATGTAGCATATTGTAGAGTAGTTGAAAGCCCTTGGAGTTGGCTTTCTTGGTTTACATTATGGCTTTTTCATTTACTAACTCACTGAACTCAGGAAAGTTACTGAGTCTTTCAGCCTCAGTGTCTGTCAGAAATTATGAAGATGTCCTCACCTACCACATGGCATTTCTCCAATTCTAAAAAAGAAAATGTACATGATGCACCTAGAACAATACCTCACACATGATAAGTTTTCAAAATATTAGCTCTTATCTTCATGACATAGAAAGGGTCTTATTTTTTACCTTGGTAGTCTTGCAACATATTCTCATGTCATGCTTCTCCACTTTTTGGTACTATTTTTCTCTTTATGAGCCAATAATCTTTATTCTTAGATTTAGAACAGATCTGAGTAGCAGATGTAAAGTAATATAATTAAGGTTTCCTTTGATTAATCAATGTTTTCACTCTTTTTTGCATATTTTGGTTTCTTGTAAATACTACCTTTGTTAAATTGGATAATGCTAAGTGCTAAAATTTTGCAGCTGTTATAATTCACATAATCACCTAACAGACATATAAAGGGTATAAGTTTATACTTACATATTCACATTGACTACAAGAGCTACTAAAGAAGAAAATAAACATGAGTATTTGGAATAGGGAAGTGAAAAGTGTCTCTACAGGATGCAATTATCATTTTTATTTGTTTAATCTGAAAATCTGAGCTTGTTAATATTTTCATGGACAATTATACCTTTTATTATTTGCGAATTTAATACAATTTATTGTGTAAAATGCTTCTCTATTTTTTAGTTTATCATATGTCAATATTTTGAAATATTTGTAATGTTTAACTCATAAAGTACATTAGATAAATAAAATAGTTGAAAACAATTTTCCCAAATATATATATATATATACATTTTTATAACTAATTGAATATATATTCAAAATTTCTGGTAACAATTCATTACAATTATGGTTTTAAAACATTTCTGTAAATTTTCAAAATGGTGTAATTCTCATATAGTACTTTTTTCAAAATCTGTAGTCAACTTTGACATAAATGTGTTGCTACTATTTTAGGACAGCTAGATAGAACATTTGTCCTTTGCCTTATTTAACATATCCAAATACAAGAGTTAGACCAATCTTGAAACAATAATATAATATCAGTAAAAACTATTGAAATTTAAAGACATTATTAAACATAGTAAGTCATTAGAGATGGTATTAATTAAATATATGAAATACTCATCAAGTGATCAATTTTATTGGAATTTGGAAACTTCATTTCTCATTGTTGTAAACAGTAAAGTAAAGCGTGGACTTTTACAGAAAAAAATAACCTCAGACTACATCACATCTTTATTATTGAAAACAGACATTTTATATGAATTGTATTTAATTTGAAATCTAAATTGTTCTGATATATGACAACTGTTTATGCAGACTGAATGCATTTAATTTTAAAATTACATTTTCTTTAATTTGGCAAAGAAATTTCTAAAACAAAATTGTGTTATTCTCAAGAATCTAAAAACTTCAGAGATGAGCCAGCAAGTGTGCTGCCTGGTTTTTCCCCAAATGATCTGACAACAGATTTTCACCCGAACACCTAAACACAAATATTTATAACAGCTTTATTCATAATTGCCAAAACTTGAAAGTAGCCAATCTTGTCCTTGGATAAGTATACTGCGCCAGTGTGGTACAAATTTATAGAAGAGAATAAATTTAGTCATTAAAAATAAATAAGCTATCCAATCAGACAAAGACACGGAAGAACCTTAAAAATAGCTTGCTAAATAAAGAAGCCAGTCAGAAAGAACTGCTATCTATGTGACTACAATAATGTGACATTATGGGAAAGCTGTAGAGAGGTCTGTGGTTGCCCAGGGCTGGGAGTAGTGGAAGGAATAAGTGCATAGGTGGAGTACAGAGGACTTGTAGGGTAGGGACACAAGCGTATTTGTATGACAATGTTGTGGTGCTTACAAGACACTGTGTTTGGCGAGTCCTTTGAAATTAGCCAACTCAGCGTGAAACAATGAAAAGTACAGACTTTAGTTAACACCAGGGCTAAGGTTAGGGCAAAGGTTACTAGTTCCTCAATTCCAACACACCTGCCACACCAAAGCAAGATGCTCATAGGGGAAATTGTGAGTAGGGGAAAGAGGGAACTTTCTATTTATGTAATAGATTTTTTAAATTTGTTTTTTCAATTTTTATTCATTAATTGATTTTTTAAACCTGAGACTACTAAAAGAAAGAAAATGTATCAATTTAAATTTAAAAATCAATATATGTTATTGTGCTAAGAGAACTTGGTTTCTCTGACATAAGTCTGCATTCTCTTGAAGGGTTAGGAAAATGTAATTCAAGTAATTGAGGCACTTTTTAAAAAAAACATCAATGTAATTTAGTACAGGACTTAAAGTATTTTCATATTAATACAGATATACAAATATATGCATGAAAGACAAGTATGAATGTTATCTAACTTTAAATATTAAATAAATAAAAGAATAGTTGTATACAACTTAGTAATTGCTACTTAAATGGCTGACCATTTGCTAGCTACATAAAGATATTTTTAGAAACTTGGTCTTGTATAATTTTATTCCTTATCTACTACTGGAAAAAATAAAATGTGAGAAGATTTTCATAGGCTGAGAATGCTCATCCTTTTCTTTATCTGAAAAATGTGACTGTTTTTATAATGTGCACAAACCAGAATAATTCTCCTTTCTCTTCCATTATATTCCATATCTTAAATAGCATTCCCCTTGAACTTACAAGGGATACTGTAAGCGGCTATCAGAAGAATTCTTTCCAGTGCTTTCTCTCATTTAATCTTTCTTGGTTTTTAAGAGCATAGTGCACACCAGCTGAGATAGCTTTTATAAATCACAAAAGAAAGCTTCCAATGTGATTCATATTTTTAAAACATTTCATCATTGAGTGCCTTTTTTCCCTCTACCTTGAAAGAATGTCAGCCCCTTTACAAGTATATTATCTCTCCATTTTCTAATCAAAACAATCCAGGCTGGGAGACAGTGGGAGCTATTTAAAACAGTGAATATCACTGTAATGCATTTTAGTGGAATCATTTGCTAGTTGCAGAAAACAAATAAGGTCATTTTAGTGAAATCTGAACTCATGTAATAGACAGGCATCTTTATATTCTACACACTTTGTTAATCATTGAATGAACAACATTGAGCCTGGAGCCAACTGACAGGAATTTTAACCTGATTAAATGTCCCAGTATGCCTTAATACCTTTAAATGGAATTTTTATGGCCTGTCCTGCATGCGTATTACTAATACAGTGCCATCAAGAAAACCACAGACACACATAATAGCTCATCAATTTGTAACTAAGCACTTTTGACCTTGAAAAATCAGCTGTCTTTCAGATTAATGTAGTTACATTTTAGGCAGAAAAAGAGGCTATAAAATCATCATGCTTATTTTTGTAACATGTCAGGATGAGAATTAGGAGCAAGGGCCCTGCTGATGGCTTCTTATTGATATTGCCACCAACCTCTGACATCTGAAGTACAAACTCTGAGACCTCATCCTAATATAAAACCCACTTGAACATTAAAATTTCAGCTAAAGGGATGCATATAATATACTGCTGACAAGTTGAAGGGTTAAAGTATTAACTACTATCTCTACTAACCTTCACATTTCTTAGAAAATTAGAAGAAAGAAAAAGTCCCCAGATTTCCTCTTCTTGTATATACAGGTATATACAAATGAACATACCCAAGTCTTAACAGTAAATTTCCAAAATTGAGAAAGAAATGGCAAATCACACCCAAAAGTCATAAGAGCAAATTGAAAAACAACGGAAATTATCTTTAATCCAAGACAAAAGCACATCTGGAGGTTAATATACAATGTAAATTGATTTGGTAATTTTTCCAGATAGTGCCAAATCATTTCTTAAAATGCAAAATGCAATTATGTGACCCACTGTATAAAGCACAACATCTAAATATAAATGTGTAGTATCTTACTGTAAAGGTAATGTACCATTTCTCTTCCAATTAAATTAATGAGTTAATAGAAGAGTTTTTGGAAGCAGCTATTGAGAAATGAAAGGATTTGGAATACAACATCATTATTGTATAGTAAAATATTGCATTCCATCAGAAGAAATGACTCCTTAAACAAAATCCAGAGTAACTGGTTGTTTTACCGTTGGTGTAATCTATTTTTGATATTCTTAGCATAGTTTTATGCCTTTAATATTTTGTTTGCTTTTAAGCCAGCTCTTGGGGATTTAGTTATTTTCAAAGAAGTTAATCAATTAACTCCATTTCCTCCACAAAACCTAAGATACAACATAGTACAATTAGGAGGAATTGTATAAGGCTAGAATCTGATTACTTTTGATTTAAAAATAGCATATTTTATGATTATAAAAGAATATAGTCTTAGGAAGACTTAAACTTCCTAAGATTAACCAACAATTATAAATATCAAAATTCACCATCTTACTGGAAATTAGAGAATAATCATGTCATTGCTGAAAATGGAGTGTGCACATCTTCCTGAGGAATTGCCACAGATGAAGATGTGCAAAAGGAAATCCTACTGAGTAGAGTGCCTTTCTGCTGTCTCTCCATCTCCTTGATTGCACAAGGATTGTAGTGAGGCCTTTTCAATGTCAAGGACCAACGTAAAGAAGGAGCTGGTGGTGATAGTGTGGTCATAACCCTTAGAAAAGTTACCTGGTTCATTTCGGTAGTCCATTTTGACTCACAAAGGCACATGTGAGATGATTTGTAACCATGTAAGACATTGTAAATATTTTGCAGAACTCCCTGAGCCTTTCCACTGAGATGGACCAGACCCAGGTAACATGGAAAAGGGAAAAAATTCCACTTTAAAAATACATGTTCTATATAGTACATAATAAAGGAAAAAGAACAAAATAAGAAAAATGAATATCTTACTGATCTGCAGTAAATTTGTTATCTGAAGCTGAGAACTCTGAAAATCTTAAAAATTATTTTAGTATATTGTTCAGCAATATAATAAAAACTAATGTGTCATAATTATGTATGGTTTATTAGGATAACATAGATCAATCTTGGATAGCTACTAATATAATTTATACTATTTATTCAATCATAGCTTAAGTAAAATAATTATAATCTCAGTAATTACCAAAAAAGCTACCTGACAGAAGGATATTTTAATTTCTGTTCTAAACCTTTTTTATCTGATAGGCAAGGATCACAAAGATATTTATAGAATGTAGCAAGATGTACCTATATGAACTTAACATCAAATATCTTTAGCAATAAAACACTAAGGCAACCTTCTTAATATTGGTTTAGTACAGACTACAGGTCCATTATTTATGCTCACTTTTTAGGAAGAAAGTCATAGTTATTGTCAGGTTTTAGTACACTGAAGCAAAGAAAACCTGAAAACTATTATACTACTATAGGCACAATAATAGGCAAAGGCACTGTAAATTTTGATGAGATAAACAGTAACATGCATACTGAAAAATATAAAAAGTAATTTGGAATATTTGAGATCCTATGATAAAAACTAAATCCCCTGTCAAACAAATATAAAGAATCTCTTCAGTGCACCATTCCTAGTAAATCCTGCCATTCTCCCTACAATGTGCCTATCTTTACCCATCAGCCTTTGGATACATTGGGAAAATACGCAATGTCAAAGAGTAAAAATAAATACTCAATGAACAACAATGACCTTAAAATATAATTATTATATCCATAAAACTCAGAAAACCTTTTACTGAAGAACATGCATGAACATCTGAATAGGGCACTGATGATATTGACTCAGAATATTCTGTTTGTCAGCTTTCTGATACTGTACCAAATGCCTGAAATAAATGAAAAATAGTAAAGAGTAATTTGGGGTCACAGTTGAAGGTTTCAGTTCATGAGCAACTGGTCTCATTGTTTAGGGGCTGTGGTGGCACAGAGTATAGTGGAGGGAATATTGGATGGGGTGTCCATTTACCTCATGAACAGGTGCAAAAAGAGAAAGCAAGAGACTGATGTCCCACAATCCTTGAGGGCGCCTCCCTAATGACCACTTCCTCCCATGGAGCCTTGCATCTCCACTACCACCCAAACTGCTATGTCCTGAGGAACTGAGCCTTTGACACATGGGCCTTTGAGAGACATTTCAGATACAAACTATAGCAAATATCAGATGTTAAATAAAACTGATACTCATCTAAAAACTGAGCAGAGCTGTATAAAATATCTGAAAAGTGGATTTCCTTTTGTGGTTGAAAATTCAATAAAACATCTCACAGTTATATAAAAATGGAATTTATTTAAGTGTTATTTATGGGAAAAGGAGTAATGATAAAGGATTTCCTATAGCAGATAATAAAATATATAATAAACTACAATGATTGAAACAGTTATTAGCCTAAAAGTAGGTAAGAATAAATGGAACAAACAGAGGCAGGTTAACATTATACACGCGAGACAAAAAATGAAAATAAAATACAGTTCTGAGTTATGCCTATCTCATAGTGTAAACGTAAACGTCAGTTATTAGACTTGACAGATTAAAAAATAAAAAGCAAAAAGATAAGTTTTGTAAAAATAATAATCTTAGAGCAGAGATGTGTTTCTTATTCTTGACACCTTTGTTTCCTTCCCTATTGCCTCTTGAGGTTTGCTGTCCTGTCACACAGCCCTGGGTCATCAAGTAACAAATGCTTGAAAGCTTCCTTATGTCCTGTGCGTTGGTTCAATCACTTTTGCCGCCCCATTTCACCACTTCACAGTGTTTATGCTTTGTTTTGTTTTTTAAGCTGTGGATTCTCGCTGGTTAATTTGAGGCACAGATCAAGCAACACTGGTGAGGGGGAAGCGTCCTGGACACGACGGAAGGCCGCTGAGCTGGAAGCCCTGGATGTAGAACCTGACTGATGACCCTGGGAGTCAGTCGTAGATCCCAGTGGGTTTCCCTCCTCTCTGGACTCAGCGTCACCCTGTAGGTCTTGGAGGCTGGAAGATATACAGAGATTTCCTGTTTGTCTCTGGACCCTCGTACTCACTATAATTCTCTCTCTGCAGATCTTCGTTTTTATTGATAAAGCGGTCCTTCCAATGTTAAAATGTATGCTTACAAATTCGGGCAAGTGTTCTATGAATATTTGACAAATTCTTCAATAAACTTCCCCATTGCTTCCATTTCCAATTTTCTTTAATCTCCAGATTATCCTATGCGTTTCACTAGAAGACTCCCTTGTAGAGGGAGGAAACTTTCTTCAGCTTTATTTTCCTTGGGAGTTCTGTCTCTATTCAATCCATATTAACCTGGAATCATTTGATATTTCAAGCCATTCTTTAGTATCCTTATAGGTAGTCAATTTTCTTGATCTTGAACTGTTGTAATGTTTTTATTTTCATACTCTACTAGCATTTCAAAAATACTTTAAAAAGAAAATATATAATAAAAAATATTCTAATATTAATCTTAAACAGAAAATCAGGATGTAAAATTCTTCATAAACATAACAGCAACATCAGAAATTATTTTCAAAACATACTTATAGCTGACCAAACACAATTTTAATAAGTTTTTATTAGTACATGTTTCCAGTATAATGATTCCATTCCCTCTGAGGAGTTGATACCTTTTAAAAAAATTCTCTGTTGCAAAACTGAATGATAAAAAAACATTATGAGGACCTTAAATAAAGTTAAAGGCAAGTTATGAGAAAACAAAAATTAAAAATAAGCAATGGATTAATGATTTAACCTCCTTAACAATACTCTTGTAAATGAAATTTAATAATTATGAGAAAGACTAAACTATGATTGAAAAATGAAAAAAAAAACAAACTATTTACCAAGGATGAAATGCAGTGGCCCAAAACATATAAATTATGTTCAGTCTAAGTAGTAATCACAGAAATGCAAATTAAGAAAATGACTGCTTCCTCCTACTGCTTTTGAATTTTTTTGCCTAGAAACCCAGGAAAGAAAAGTTAAATAGACATAGAAATATCCCGACCCAAAAAATTGGCATTTCTAGCAGTGAGAGAAAAAAATAATAGATGCTTCCTGAAGGTGAATTTAAAATGCACATCAAAATAATTGTTAAAAACACATAAAGAAGTAAACCAATTTAAAAATTCTTTCTGAGGAAAATATAAGGAATCAAGATATAAATATAAGGTTATTTATTATAGTATTGATTATGTAGAAATGATCACAATTTTCATTATAATACTGATACTATAGAAATGATCACAACTTTTAAAAGATTACAATTGGAAGTGGGTGTAGACCTTAGGATGTGTACCATCTCCAAACACAAAAGCTTTCTGCCCATTTATTGAGTTGAGAAAACCAGCTTAATTATAAGCCAAAGAGTTGCAGAACTGTGAGTATTACCATGTTGATATACTGGTTCATATACACATATGCATTTATGTATTTGTATATAAATGTGAAATATAGATGTGCATATACACATAGAAACATATAGTGGATGTTCATTAATCACAAAATAAATAATGATTACTTCTAGGAAACAGATTGCTATATATGATACTGTGTTCACATTTCTCACTTTAAGATCTCTTTATAATAATTAAATATTAATTTTATCATTTAACAACTAGGATAACTTGCCTAAATCATTAAGAAGGAAAGGAGAAAAGTCTTTTAAATTATAGAGAAAATTATTCTTATTAAAAATAAAGAATATGTAAAATGACACATAATTGAAAGCAATTGTTCTATTTTAGACTGGTTGACTTACTCTTTTTATTCAATAATCTTATTGTGAGTATTTCTGCCCTCATTTTTATTACAGTGAATAAAAGTGCCTCTCTCTGCCCCCTCTAAACCAGACCAAGAATTAGGTGTCTCTGTATTACAATAAAAATACCAGTTTTCCTTTCTTTCCCTTCATATTTTTCCACCCAATTTAATAGATACATTTTAGGTAGCATGATATAAAAGTAATTTTTGGAAAATCTGGCTATTACAACAAAGAAGCATATTTTATTTTAGTACTTCTCCTTATTTGGGATACTTTTTTGATATGTCTATTTAGTCTTCTTAACTTTTTCCTAATAATAATCCACATTAACTTTTCTTTAAAAGGGACCAAATTCACCAAATGAAAGGTATAACTTCAGTTTTACTAGTATCTTCCAATACCATGAAAAGAGGAAAAGAGTATTCTATCAAATTAATAGAATGCATTTATAGTAACAATACTGTTGTTTTTGTAAAAATTACATTTGCAAATTACATTTTATACTCAACTTTTAACTGAATGAATCACTATTCTTTCTGTATCTGAAGGATTTGTTTCTATTTTAAAGAATATTTTAATTTTCTTCACAAAGCTACAGTTTGCAATTATTTATAAATTTTATTACTTTTGAGACTACAATATTGTTTCAGATTACTTACTAATCTTAATTACTTAAGTGGATTACTTAAAGTTTAGGCTGTTGTTAATTTCTCACATTCTTTCTGTAATTAAATATGAACTCTGTACTCCAAATGACCATGGATTGATTCTCTTCTTTATCTCCTCCTTCTCCTCCCCCTCCTCCTCCTCCTCCTCCCTCTTCCTCTTCCTCTTCCTTTCCTCTACTTCCTCTCTCTCTCTTCATCTCTCTCTCTCTCTCTCCCTTTCTCCACAAATATACACACACTCCTCTTTAGTTTGATTTGGAACATTATGGTCACTACTCAGAAGCTGTAGTACATCTTGGCAGAATTTTGGAGATTCATGTGTGTAGCAATACTGTGGTGTGTAACCCATGTCAGAAATACCAACTGCTGGTGGTTCCAACTTGTTATTCAGTGACATCACACAAGTTTATGTTCTCTCCTTAAGTGCTTCACCCTTAGTGATTGTTGTCACAAACCAGAAACCAGGGACATAATGAAAAAGTCCTAATAGGGAAGTTTATAGTAGTGAATTCCCAAATCAGAAAAACAGAGAGCTCAAATAAATAGCCTAGTGATGCACTTCAAGGTCCTAGAAAAAAATAAGAGCAATACAAAAAAAAATAAACCTAGTATGAGGAATAAAATTATAAAGATCAGAGCAGAAATTAATGAAATTGAGACTAAAAAATAATACAAAGAATCAATGAATTGAAGTTTTGGTTCTTTGAAAGATTAAACAAAATAGAAAAAATTTTAGCCAGTCATACCAATGTAAGGAAAGAAAAAACACAAATTCATGCTATTAGAAATGAAAAAGTAGAAATCAAAATGTATTCTGCCAAAATCCAGAAGATTACTGGTAGCTACTTTGATACTTTGAGTATCAGTTCTCTAATAAAATGGGAAATTCAGAAGAAATGGATAAATTCCTAGATACTTGTAAACTACCAAAGCTGAATCAAGAAGATATAAAAATCCTTAATAATACAATATCAGTCAATAAAATTGAAGAAGTAATAAAAAAACTACCAACCATGAAACATTAACAAGGCCAATTAGGGAAGAGAAAGAAGTAACAGGAATATGGAAAAGCAAGTTAGAAGCTAAATTATCGTTATTTAGCTGGGCATGCTGGCACACACCAGTGATAACAGCACTTGGGTGGCTGAGGCAGGAAGACTGCCAAGAGTTGGAGGCCAACCTGAGCTACACAGCAAGTTCAAGGCCTGTCTGAAATACATAGTAAAACCTTGTCTCAGAAAATAAACAAAAATGTTACCATTATTTGTAGATGATTTGATCCCCCATATAGAAGACACACAAAAAAATCCACCCAAAGACTCCTAGAATTGATAATCAAGCTCAGTAGTGTAGCAGGATACAAAGTCAACACTCAAAAACCAATTGCATTCCTGTACAATAACACACTCACCAGGAGAGAAATTTGGGGAGCACCACCTTTCACAATAGCATCAACAAAAATGAAATACATAGGGAAATAACCTAACCAAGAAAGTGAAAGAACTCTACAATGAAAACTAAAGTACTCTGGAAAAAGGAAGATCAAGAGACTACCAGAAAATGGAAAGCTACACCCTGTTCTTGGATAGGTAGAACCAATATAGTCACAATGCCCATACATTCAAAACCATTATACAGATTTAATGCAATCCCAGTCAAATTACCAAGAACAGTCCTTACAGAACTGGAAGCACCAACCCTAAAATTCATGTGTAACTAGAAGAAATCTAGAAGAACAAAAACAATTGTGGCCAAGAAAGGCCAAGCAGGGGGCACTGCAATCCTGGACTTCAAGTCATTCTACAAAGCCACAATGATAGAAGCAGCATATTTGCCAAAAAACAAACAAACAAAAAACAGGCTTTTGGATCAATGACACTGAACAGAGGATTCAGCTGAAACAACTACAGGCACATTCGGCTACTTTATCTTTGACCAGGACCCAAACACCTCCGCTGGAGGAAAGACACCCCCCCCTTAACAATTGATGCTGAGAAAACTGGCTATCTTCATGCTAAAGACTGAAACTAGACACTTCTGTCTCACTATGCACTAAACTAAAATCAAGATGAATCAAACATCTAAACATTAGAACAGCAACTATCTGCTAGAAGACCAAATAGGTAAAAGTCTTGAAGATATAGGTGTAGGCAAAGACTTTCAAAACAGAATCCCAGTTGTACAAGAAATAATACCAAGAATGAACAACTGGGATCATATCAAATTAAAAAGCTTCTGCACAGCAAAGGAAACAACCAACGAAGTGAAGAGAAAGCCTATAGAATAGGAAAATTTTTTGCCAGCTACTACTTAGACAAAGGATTAATATCTAGAACATATAAAGTATTTAAAGAATTATACTCCACAAATTTAAAGATGCAATAAAAATAGGCATCTGAAATGAATAGATACTGATCAGAGATGAAGAAGTATAAATGTACAATTAAGGCATGAAAAAATGCTCAACATCTCTGGCCATTCAAAAACTACATATTAAAACAACAATGAGATTCCATCTCACTCCAGAAACAATGGCCACCATGAAGAAATCAACCAATAACAAATGCTGGTGAGGCTGAGGGGAGAAACGAACCCTTTTGCATTATTGTTGGAGTATAAACTGATACAACCACTATGGAAATCAAGATGGAGATTTCTCAAAAAACTAAAAGTAAAAATTTCATTTGATTCAGCTACTCTTGTAGGTATCTTCCCAAAAGAGTTAAAGACATCATACCCATATTTATAGCTGCATGATTCGTAATAGCTAAATCCTGGAAACAGCCTACCTATACATCACAGATGAATGGATAAAGAAAATGTAGCATTTATACACAACAGATTACCACTCTGCCATAAAGACGGACAAACCTGAGTCATTTGTAGGAAAATAGATGCACCTTGATTCCATAACGTTAAGTGGAGAACATAAGACACATGTTAATTATTGCATAGTTTCCCTTGTATGAGAAACTCAATATATAAATAAAGTGTGAAATAAAAGATAGATAATAGGAGAGAAAGAAAAACAAGTTGCTATATTAATTGATTTAATAGAATTCTCTTAAATGTTTTGTATATTTTGGCCAATTAGTCTGATTGTTAATCTGTATATATGACAATTAACTTTATAAGGACTTAATGATAAATAAATGAATCTGATGCTGGCCAAAAAAAACAGGATGGAGGAAAAGTCTTGTAGACTTAATAACCAAATTCAGTAGAGTAGCCAAATATAAGATCAACACACAAAAATCAATAACCTTCCTGTACATGAACAACAGACTCACTGAGAGAGGAATTGGAAAAACAACTGCTTTCACAATAACATCCAAAAAAATGAAATACCTAGGAATCAATCTAATGAAAGAAGTAAAAAAACTACTCTGAAAACTCTAAAAAAAGAGATGGAAGAGGACATCAGAAAATAGAAAGATATCCCTTATTCTTGGGTAGGAAGAACCACTATAGTGAAAATGACCATGTTTCCAAAACTGCTATGTAGATTCAATGGAATCCCAATTGAAATTCCAAGATATTTTACAGAACTAGAGAAAACAATCTAAAAATTCATTTGGTACCAGAAGAGGCCTAGAATAGCAAAAGCAATTCTAGGCAACGAAGACAAGGCAAGGATATCACAATTCCCAATTTGAAACTATACTACAAAGCTACTGTGATAAAAATAGCATGGTACTGACAAAGAAACAGACCTGAGGACCAGTGGAACAGATTAGAAGATGCAGAAA
>NW_004624844.1:5670824-5774832 GCF_000247695.1 Heterocephalus glaber | reverse complement strand
ACATCATCACTGGAGGAAAGATAGCCTCTTTAATAAATGGTTCTGGAAAAAATGGGTTTCAACTTGCCAAAGATTAAAACTAGACCTATGTCTATCATCACGCACTAAACTAAAATCAAAATGGATCAAAGATCTAAATATTAAAACAGAAATACAAAACCTGCTGAAAGAGAGGTTAGGTAGAACTCTTGAAGACATTGGAGTAGGCAAAGATTTTATGAACAAAACTTTAGTAACACAGGAACTAGCACAAAGAATCAACAAATGGGGTATCTTCTTATTAAAAAGCTTCTGCACAGCAAGAGAAACCACTGACAGTGTGAAGAGACAACCCAAAATGTGGGAAAAAATTTTTACCAGCTGATCCTCAGACAAAGGTCTACTATCTAGAATATGCAAAGAACTTTAAAAAATGACGAACCCCCCCCCAAATTTAATGACCCAATCCAAAAATGGGCATCTGAAATGAACAGACATTTTTCAGACAAAGAAGTAGAAATAGTAAATAAACATATGAAAAAGTGTTCAACATCACTGGTCATCCAAGAGATACAAATGAAAACAACCCTGAAATTTCACTTCACTCCAGAAAGAATGGCTGCTTTCAAGAAATTAACCAATAACAAACGCTGGCGGGGCTGTGGGGAAGAGGAACCCTACTCCACTGCTGGTGAGAGTGTAGACTAATGCAACCACTGTGGAAATCAGTACGGAATTCCTTAGAAAACTAGGATTAGAGATCGCATTTGACCCAGGTATTCCTCTGATAGATATCTTCCCAAAGGAATTAAAAGCATCATACCACAGTGATATACGCACACCCATGTTTATAGCAGCACAATTTCTAATAGCTAAATCTTGGAAACAGCCCAAAAGCCCATCACCTGGTGACTGAATTAAGATGTATTTTTTTTTTATAAAATGGAATACTACTCAGCCATAAAGAATGAGAAACTAGAGACATTTATAGCTAAATGGATGCACATTGAGGTCATACTCTTAAGTGAAATAAATAGGACACACATGTAAATACCGAATAGCTTCTCTGGTGTGAGAAACTGAAAGTGTAAATGGGGACCAAAATGTACAATAGATAATGTTAAATAGGAAGAAAAGGGGCAAAGGGGAAGGGGAAGCAAGTCGGGTAGGGAAAGAAGGAAAATGAAAAAATACGAAAAAAGAAGGAAAATGGAAACAAAGTCTTTGTAAATAGGGAGGGGTGGAGGGGTTGAGGGGAGAGCAGAGGAATGGGGAAAAAATAAGAACCAAGATTTGTCATGTTTAGGTACAAATTCCCAATGATGAATGTCATCCTAACATATACCTAAAATGTACCAATAAACTTAATGAATAAAAAAGAGAGCAGAGGAGAAAGGGAAAAAAGAATTGAGATGTTTCATGTACATGTTCCAATTTTCCACAATCATTATTTACTGCAAATATCTACCAATAAAAATTTTAAAAAGATAAAGTCTGGATTCTTTCCCTTCATTCAGGATGTCTCTACATGGCCACGCCAGCTAAGAGTGCTCTGTAGAATTGTAGTTCACCTCGGTCTGCCGAATCCTTTGTATATCTGTGTTACCCCTGGCTTCTTTCTGCTGGTGCTGCCTCCCACAGGCATCCCTACAGGTGTCACACCCCGATAAACTTTCTACATGTGCACCTTAGCCTCAGAGTGTTTCTCAAAACACTCTGTATACAGGTGTGCATTTAAAAAATATCTGTAGAAAGAACTCAATGTATATTTTGCCTCCTATATATCATATTTTTAAAAGACTCTTTATACCAAGTGACAGAAAAATAACTTCAAGTTTTCTGTTGTGAAGGAATCATTTCTTTCCAGTGGTATTTGAAGAAGGAAGTTGTACAGAGCCCCATGACTTAGTGAATACTACAATGATCTACACTTCTCAATGAATATTACCAAATGGATGCATTCTATTGCTAATGAAAAAGGCAAGCATGGTTCATGTCCACATGTTCCTATTGCCATATACACAGCCAGATGGGCAATGATTCTACTAGCTCCCAGACTCATTAAGGTCAAATAAGGTTACCATTTGGGAAGAAAATACAGTGGAAAATCATACTGCTACAGCAATATTAAAGATTCATTACATGACATTCTAGCCTCTGAATGTTCATGTAATACTCTAAATCCAAAGTATCACAGCAGTTCACCAAAGCCATGACACAACACAACAACAACAACAAAAGTTATACCATGCTTTACCAGTACATAATTCAATCCAAACTACTAGTATTATTTGTGTCAGCGGTGCTGAAGATTAAAGCCATGTTTTTGAAAAATTCAAATTTACATGTAATGTTCCTGTTTGTATAAATTAAGCTAAAATTTTTATTTGATTTGTATTTACACTTTATAGTCACAAATCCTTGTATCCTAAATATGCTTCTTATAAAGAAATACTTTGATATAACTATCCAAATGTAGAACTAAAATAGTCATGTATTTCACCATACTAAACTGGTCACCATCTTACTATGAATAGCTACTTAGAAAAAGCAATAATAATAGTAAGATGTCAGATACTATTCCTGGTTTCTTACATATTTGAACTTTTAATTTTTATCCCAATTTCATGTTCATGAAAAACGTGGCTTAGATTGCCTAGGTGACTTGCTAGAGCTACACAGTAACTGTTAAAAGTTGGATTTTGTACCAGACACTATGGCTTCAGGTTTCTTATTTTGGGGATCAATTTTGTACTCTATAATAAATTAAACCTTAAAGAAAGAAATTTCAGAGGAAATTTAGGATCCCAAAATATTGTATAGTAAGAGTTGAAACAAAAATATTCTGGCTGGTGAGATATCTTCTGGGTGAGGAAAGATTCTGTGAGAATGTGAGTTTTGATGATAATCTTAGGAGCATGAGTGAAGGGTGAGGTGTCATGAGGGGACCACACAGACATATGCTTTGTGCAAATTAAAAATGCACATCAATCTATGATACTTACGGAAATACAAGTGGTTTGGCTGGTATGGCTCGAATAAAGACCTTGCTGCATTCCAATGTGGGGTATCAGATTTGGTTGTAGGAGCAATCATGTTTTCAAGGGTCTTTCATACCCTGTGGCCTAATCTCTTGTAGAAAACTTTCTGTACTTTTTGAAAGCCTTACTTGTGAAGTTGGAAAGTTTCTCAACTTGCAACAGAGGGAAAAATTCTATAGTAGAAATTTAGATGTTGGGTCTAGATGCCGGAGTAGTAGGTTTAATACATATTTAAATATTTACTGTTAAATGGGCTATGCAGCATTTCTCTCTCTCCCTTAAGTCATAAAAACACAGTGCTCCAGATTTTCATAGGATTTAATGTAGGGTGTTCATTAAAATGCAAGAAAGGCAGGGAGAGCAATGGGGACGGTGAAATAATACCAACGTTATTAACACAGCAAGCAGCTGCTCTCTCTCAGGCTGCAAGAATGCAAAATTGGGGCAGTTGTGATCAGAGCTCCAAATCTCAGCCAGGGAGGTGGTAACTCCACCAAGGGAGCATCATGAGGAAGGGCTTGGATCCTCACGGACACTTCACACAGTAGGTATTGGACCAGTGAAGCTGCTGCACAGTTGGTCCGAGGACTCTTGGTGGAAAGAGGTCCAGAGACTTCGAAGGGACACCCAGAAATAGGACTAGAACCGAGGGAGAGCTCTGTCCTACATTTGCTGGAACCTCTGAAGGACCTTGAATCAATTGCTGCATCTGCTGTGGAGACAGCCGGATCCAGGTTGGAGACCATGAACTGTCTGAGATAAGGTCTCAGACGCCCCATAAATACCAATGCCTTCTGCAGCCAAACCTAATTAGAAGTCAGCAGTAGTTTGAAGCTTGCAGCTCCCTAGGAGACATACAAAGAGGGATGGGAAGGAAGACTAAGAAGAAATAAGAAAATTACCAGTGAAGAGTGAAGCTTGTGTAGAAGAAGACTGGATTTCCCTTAGTCTGTGGGAATCCCACTCTGAGGTGGACCCATAAGACCACACACCCAGCGACAGCAGTGCTAAGGTAAAAAGAAGCAGATGTGTTCACCAATTCTATGAACGCTTCTAATAGCTGAGCTATTTTTGTGCCTCTTTTTCCCAAAGAAAGATAAATGCCTGTTTGCATGAGCAACATCTCTCTCTGTCTTGGTCCCACTGACCCATTCACAAATGGGGTTATGGGTTCTCAACATCACTGCACTGAGCAGGGACCTCTCAAATGACTCTGTGGCTAACAATTGTCTGGTTAATGAAAAAAGCGGGGTACAATTCTTTTTTATGGGGATGATCAGATACATCTCATGATATCTGACTGGTCAAGAGTTGTAGGGTGCGTAAAAACATTCAGGGGAAACTGGAAATCAACTAAGTAAACCAAAGGGCATCTGCAAACAGACATGAAATAAAACTAAGAAAATGCTATTAAATTGAAATCCCATCACCCAGCTATTGACCATGTCAGAACCCATAGATTGAAATGAAAGGGGAAATCATGTATTTCTAATTATATCAAAGAAAGCCAAGAAGCTACTTGGTGGCTCTTTATTGTCTTTACTGGTTTGTTTGGGGTTTTTTCTTTTGAAGGTGAGAAGAGACTCATTTTCTTTTGATTTCACAATCTTACTAAGAATTTTCTTTTTTCCTGTACAAACTCACCCTACCTTCATTCCATCTTTTTTTTTTTCTTTTGAGACAGGTTCTTGCTATGTAGTCCAGCCTGCCCTTGAACTCATTTTGAAGTCCAGGCTGGCTTCAAACTCACAGCCATCCTTGTCTCAGCCTCCCCAATGCTGGGATTACAGGGCAGTGCCACCACACCTAGACTTCATTCCAGTACTTCAGGAGAGTAGTGGAATTCAGACAAAGTTAAAACTAACATTGCTCGGTATTTTTCTGGCATAACAACGTTTTGGATAAATCCTCAGCCCCCATTCATTAATTTCTGTAAAATGCTGTATTCAGTCATTTCAAACTGTAAACTATAATAAAGTCCCAAAGAGTTCACAAATCTGACACTCAGATCATTAGCCCTCTTAAGTGAACTGAAAATAATATTTGAAGGAACTTTGTTGTGAAAATGATATGGAACAGAAACATATGTAGCTTTGGGCTCGTGACTCTTTTCTGGCATTTTCAAGCACAGTAACTTGCTTTTATGGTCCTTTCATTTGTATCTGCAGGAAACATGTTATTACTGTGTTTTGAAGATCTCAGGGCTTAGCCCTCAAGAATTTGAAAGCTCTTGAATACCAGTAAATTTCTTTCACTTTTACATTCTTTGTAGCTATGCAGATGCACAGATGCAATGCGTGTGGACTTTATATGGACAAAAGTGCAGTAATTGCCTGTATTTATTCAAGTCATTTTTACTACTACATCGTCTCTTCCCATTCTGTTTGCGACATCATACCACCTTCCAGTTATTTCTTCATTCTCATTTAATTATATATAATATATACATATGAATGTCATTTTCATTAAGTTTTGATTATATTATACATATTTCATATCTTTTTACATGAGTATTTTATCTCAATCCTCAAAATCCCCAGCAAGGACATTACTGTCTTGAAATATGTTGCTATGTTTTATTTTACTGGATATCACCAGATTGGTCTCCAGGAGACTGTTATCAACTCAGGTTCGCCATCAACAAATGAACACAACATACTCTTCATCAATAGGTGCTAGACTTATTATTAATCTCTACTTTGTACATGGGGATAATATATCTTCTTGATATTTCAAATTGCATTTTAGTGACCACTAGTGAATTCTACTTTCATATTTCTTGCCATTGTGGTTTTATTTCTATAAATAGCCTAATGATGTACACCGCTCATTATTGCTACTGTGCTATGTTTTTATTCATAACATTTACATAATAAATTTTTATAACATTTTTAGATTATAGAGAGTAACAATTTTTTCTGCAATCTACATTACAATTAATATTTTCTTATTATATTAATTATAAGTTAATTGCAATGTAGATTATATATGTATATATGACATTTAAAATATGTATTTTACATTTGTGTATGTATGAGAATATTAATTTTATGAGTAAGTTTTATATCCTAAACATACTATTTGTTCAGCTCTTATTCTCTTTTTTAAGAGTTTATTACCTTCATATTATTATACAAGTTTTATTTTATGTCTTCCATGTAACCTAAGCTCATTGCTTTATTCCATTAGATACATTTTCCCCACACACTTGGATGTCATTCAGAGGCCCCGTGTGTGTTTATACACTGACAACAGTTTACATAATGATAGGAGTTATTGTTACCAACACACAGAAGCCCAGGAATAGAGTTACTTACAGGAGACCCACAACAGAAATAAATGAGCGAATCTGGGTTTGAACTCAGAGGTCTGGCTCCAGAGTTGATAGTTTTAACTGTTTCTTTCATCCTACTCAGAACAGAATGCAGCAGTGCATGCAAGACACTCTGCAGATGCACACACCAGGTCTCGAGGAGTTAAGCAAATTCCCAAGCATGACCTAGGTGAAGAGCCAAGCTGCCTTAGTCCTGGCCTCACTGATCATGATTGTTCAAGTCAATTACTCAATGCCAGATCCATTGTGTTCTGGATGATGATCTAATTTAGCTGAACACTCTCCTCTTAACCCTGGCTTCAGGATAAAGCAAGGAGTGTTGTTAGCTAAACATTCTAACATAGTAGTTAACCCTGAAGATAAAGATTTTAGATAATACACTCCTTGGTACCACCACAAATTAGGGGGTTTTGTTATTGTTTTTGCACTAAAAATGTTTCAGATAAGGCCCTTGAATAACTTATTTTAAAGTGGTGGCTTCTAAATGCTACTATTTCTAAAGAATGCTAACATAAGACAGTAGTTCTAGATTATCACGAAGTCATAACTTTTCATTAATTTACATTAGAGATCATTCACAAGCCTGTATCTGCTTATCAATAAATGGTCAATGAAGTAGCTGTCTTTCAGGTGGGATTTTAATCCCCAGAGGTGTTATATTATTAAAAGATATCATTGGTTACTGTGTGTGAAAAAATGGAATTTCAATAAATATTTATAATGTTAAGTGCTTTTTTAAAAAGGTGTCTTAGTGAAGCTTAAATTGTTATAGATGATTTCTGTGAATTGTTTGCATAATATCAGACTAATTTTCATATATAAAAAATTCTTCACAGATACAAAGTTTTTGTTATTCTTCATGGGATCCACACAACTAGTTTAAGGCAGTTCCCACCATATCTGTTATCCATAGCAGTTACATTTACTCTGTTTGTCTGTGTATATGACATAAAAATCTGGGAAGAATGTGTGGAGATTCCCAAATAATTCCAGATATAATTCCTAAATATATCTTCCTCAGAAGATATATGTTAGAGGCATAGTTAGACATTTACTATTAATGGTTTGAATAGATTTCAAATGATCTGGTATTCAGCACAAAGTCAAAATACTAAAGAAAATGTCCTTCTCCATTGTAAACCTAAAATTTGCTCACTTCCTCCATGTGGAGTGTTGAACTGAAGACTGTTTACACTAATATTTTCTCTTCCTTTTCTGGAGCAGTGAAGATAATGTTGATTGTGCTTGTGAGCCAGCGTTTCAGATAAAAGCAAGCACTTCTCATTCCAGAGCAAGAAAGAGGTCAGATCAGATGGCATTTTAATCACTGGCTGTGGGCCAGGATGTGCTGCTTTTTATAATAAAGGTAATAGTACTAATATATCAGCAAAAAATCTGGAAGAGGGAATTCTTCCCTCGGTAATGGTGATAGATTTGTACTTACTTCCTCGCACTGCCTTGCCAGGCCCTTCTGACCAGCAATGACCCATTTACCTGACACCTAGTGGGTCATGTGTGAATCAGAGCAGCACCCAGACCCCCACACGGGAAGTGCCATGCGCTATTAGCCAAGCCCTCCTGTGACAGTCGCATGCTATCTAATCAGACAACTGGACAGAAGGGAGCGTGTCAGCTTCACAAAGACTCAGAAAATTGGTGTCAGAAGTGGACTTTTATAAAGTGTATGTTTAAGATGAAATCGTCTAAATCACATTCTAAAAATGTGAAGTAGCTACACAGATACCAATATGTTAGGAATCATTCTGTGATTAACTAAATCCTCTTAAGTTATTGTATAGCAGGGAAATAAAAAGAAATCCTAAAACACCAATAACTAAAAGAACACTTTACAATTAACTAATACACTGGATACTTCTATTGCATGCCTTCAAATTCTGAGGAAGTGGTATAAGGAGGCATGACCTCCATGTTCTTTTTGTGTAAATGGACCTATCCACATGTGTTTAGAGACCACTCCAGACAAGGAAGACTAGCTGTAGGGAGATGAGAAGTATGCAACAAAAGAAGAATGTTTATAGAGTAATTCTGAGCTTATGAGTATAAATTTAAATTCAAGATTGGCTCCTTTCATTCTTTCATTCCTTTCCTTGATCTAAATATTTTAGCTTTATTTTTAAGAACAGTAACTATGGCTTCAACTAAATTTACTTTTTCCAGGTACTACCTAACTTATTTAATCCTCCTAACAGACCTGTAATTTCTACTACTATCATTTACCGATATGAAAGCTAAAGAATAAAGAAGCTAACTTGACCATGCTCGCCAAGCTAAAAGGAGTGATAAAAACTACAGTGAATATTTAAATTTATATGTATATACAATATATACATACATATATTACAGTAAAGTACACATTTCCAAAAATGATGGGATATGTTCAAAGCAAGGAATATTTTGAGGGGAATTAATGACACTGTGTCTTTTACTGTAACAGTTTCTTTTACTTAAACATTCACTATGTATTTTGATCACCCATATTGATTAAACATTTACAGCAATTTCTGTAAAGTAAAAATATTAGGGTGTGACTTCATGCACTTTATTCACTGGATTTGGCACCATGTGACTTCTGACTTTTCTACAAAGTCAAAACGACCCTGAAAGGTAAACATTTTGAATTTATTTAAAACATTGAGGTAGCCACAACAGCTCAAATAAAAACAAGACAGAGGGCTTCCAGAACTGCTTCCAAAGTGGCAAGAATAATAAGAGAGTTTGAAGTGAGGGGGAATATTTTGAGGAGGATTAATGGCAATATGTCTTTTACTATAAGAATTTTTAAAGTTAAATATTCACCATATATTTTGTTCACACCTCATTGTTAATTGGAGATTTAAGCCCAAGAAATATGTCTTTATAACCATTATATGTAGTTTATTGTAAAAAAAAAAAAGTGTGTTATACAATTTATTCTATGCCTAAAAGACAGCACTATGTTCTTTTATAAAGTTAGGTGTGTTTTACTGACTTTGCTATCTCTCGAGCTGGTTAGAAGGTTTTTCTTTGTGCTTTATTCACAAGTCCCTCTTACTGCCTATGCTACATTGTAGCCCTGGTGTATGCCCCCCACAAAGCAGATTTCTTTGATGGCAGACTGGAAAAAACTTCTTGCCTAGCACCACATCTAATGCAGAAAAAGTGGACAATATATATTTATGAAATCATTGAGTAGATTATTCACCTTAAACTTGGAATGGGACCAGAAAAAGGAATTAAGATGTATTGTGCACATATATAAATTTACCACAATAAATATAATCATTATGTATTGCAAACATGTACTAATAAAAACATTAATACAAAATCTTAAATGTTTACTTTAATGGAGCTATTCATGATTTCCAATTTAGATCTTAAATGGAGAACTTCAAGCTCTTTTTAAAAATGTTTTAATTACATATTCAATATCAGATAAATAAAACTATTATAAGCTCAGAATTCTGGGTAAACATCCTGGATGATTTCCATTACTTGACTTGGAATTCTAAAATCAAAGTTTCAATGTTAAAACTGAAACATGAATAAATAAGTAAGCATTTGGATATATGGTCACAGGAGGGAGAGTAGAAATATATAGACAAAATACAAACAATTTCCCACTTTAAAAACAATTTTCTAAGTAATTGTAGAATCAAATGCAAACAATAATAATGATATCACTAAGGGAAAAAACCTACAATGGGCAGCTGAAATTGTACAGAAAAGTATGTAGGGATTTAAAACTTGTATTATATATAGTAAGAAACTGAAAGAATTAACCATGTAATTCAAAAAGAAGTTATGGATTTTAGAGTTTTATATATCAAAGTATTGATGAAGTGATATTTAAAAAGTAGATAAAACATCACCACACACTCAAGAACAGAATAATTAAAATGCTAATTTTTAAAAAATATATAAAATGTATCTTAGTTCTTATTTTTCCCCCATTACCTATGCGCCCTTCACCCCCACCACCCTTCCCTATTTACATAGACTTTGTTTCCATTTTTTTTTCTTTCTCATAATTTTTCCTTTCCTTTCTTCCCTTTCCCTAAGATACATCATGTTCAGGTACAAACACTAATGATAAATGTAAATGTATTGTATACCTAAAATGTACCAATTAATATATAAATTTTTAAAAAGTATATAAAATGGACCAAAACCAGAAGTTGTTATATGACACAATAAGTAAGATAAATAAAAAAATACAACAATACAGAGAGAAAATGTTCACACTGTTATCAAGGTGAAAAGAACTATAGCTCGAGGAGTTAAAAATTAAGAGTGATTCCATACCAAAAATTTGAAATACTCAGTTCTAAAATTATCGTTTGGTAAAATATGAGTCAGCAACTTTTTCCAGTTACCTTTTGCTCTGTAAACATCTTTGGTAAAAAGAAGTATCTTAAAACAATTATTGATTACTGCATCAGTCAGTAATTTGGAACTGGGCACCGAGGGTTGTCTGATGGCTTCACCTGGCACAGCCATGTGACCGAGTCATCCTGAAGCTTGGCCTCATCAGAGGTGACTGAAAGGCTGAGATCCCCCTGACTGTGTGCTGTCATCACCCCATGTGCCCAGCTGAGCTTCCACAAATAGCCAGCTCTATATGCAAGTGTTTTCTGAGTACCTCCTTCTGTGGCATTTTCTGGCACCTCTTTGATGGAAGTGAGTCACATGGCCAAGGTCAGCATCAATATGGGAGTGGATGCAACATCACCTTCCTAAGGGAACAATGGCAGAATTCCTGACCATTTTTAATTGACTTGCAGATCATCCTCTGGCCACCCTTCACTCTTTATATATAAAAATTCACTCATCCCAGGACCGTCACTCAATTAAGAAACCAGACTTGGTTCAAAAGTTCAGGACCTTATCACTTAACCAGATGTGGACAGTTGTTGCTCTTCAGTGAATGCTTAGTTGGAGCACTTTGGGTAAAATTAATCAAGGGAAGATCTGGGAGCTGAAAAGACCGCCCACTCACAACCAACATACCCAACACGATGGTTTTACAGGGACACGAATAAGAGCAATAAATATTCTCTTCTGGTTCTGGTCCTGGAAGTGATTTCCTAATTAGTTCTCCTTGCAAGCCTGTCTGGGCTCTTCGTTGTTCTCTGAAACAATTTTTTTATCATAAAAAGTGGACAGATTTAATTCTGTTTCTTGAGTGGAAATATCTAGGCCATTTTTTGAAGCCGTTATTTTCATATTGTTTCAAAGTGGGTAAAGCTATACATGCAAAGAATTCTGGGGTCAGATGACAGATAATTTCCCCTGTCAGATCAGACTCTCCTGCCTAAGACCCAAAGCCTTTGCTCAGTTTGTAGTCCGTCTTTTTGGTTACACTCCTAGTTAAATTTCTGAGACACTATGACTATTAGGGGGCTGCTTCTATACTTAAAATGTCTCATTCATGACTTACTGTTTTTTTAATTTTTGAGATTAGCTTGTCTCTACTTTGGGTCACAAGTAAGGTAACTGCGGGATAATGCCTTTAAAATTATTCAAAAGATTATTCAATACTTGAAAGGATTAAGCACTTACTTAAATATTTTCAAATTTCTGATGAAAAATATCCCTCAGTTAAACCCTTGATTTTATTTTTGTATTTTTGACTTTGAGTACCTTTTGCCTTCTGGAGTGCTGGGGATGTGGAACTATTTTATATTTTAACTTCTTCAATTCTATTTGCAAACTAGATATTTTATTCTTTGGCTCATTTCTCTTTTGCAATACCCATAATGCTACTAAAAGAAACAAATTGGCGCTTTCAAAATTCTGCCAGAAAATCTTCTCAGTTAAATCCCTTGTATCCACTAGATGAATTTTCTAAGTCAGTAAAGGCAGCATTTTTATCAGTTCTTCCACAGCTACATCACATGGGTTGCCCTTTCTTGTGACATTAATAACAATTCTATCACCATTCTTTTAATTTCAAATAAAAAACCACATTGATCTACTATTCTCTACTCACTATCTAGTCTTCAGGTTAATGTATACATGTTAGGTTTTTGGTTTTATTTTATTAACTCCTTTTCTGTGCACATTTCTGTTTCTGTTTATTCCTATATACAAAACTATCCCAAAATGCAGTAGTTTAAAACAAAACAAAGTGAAACTGCCAATTATTGCTCATATTTTAGGAGAGTCAGCAGTTCTGGACTGGTTTCTCTTGGCTAAGCTTTGCTGGCCTTGCCTAGGGGTCAACCATAAGGCTACAGTTACTTGGTTCCTCTAGGACTCTAAAATGGCTTGACAGTCATAGCTGCAGGCTGCTTGAAAATACTGAAGTCTGTGGGTGTGTGCTCTTCCCTGCCCCTCTCACTGTCTCATGATACGACCTCAGCTTCCATTCCAAGGGACTCCAAGTGGTAAGCCCAATGTCTCAGTGTTTCTGATGTTGTTGAATGGCCAACTTAGAGTCAACATGGGTAGGGTATTAGACCCACATAGTAGACTACACACACACACACACACACACACACACACACACACACACACAAATACTGTGGCAGTTATTAATTTGTCCAAGTAACATTTTCTTGAAGATAGGATAAAATTATGCACTAACACATAAGAAAAAATAGATTTTATGAACCAAACTATCAAAGAGATGTGTGCACATGGTTTCATAAGAAATATATTCCCAGTATTCAAAGAAAGGATAAGACATGTGCTATTTCAAGTATTTAAAATCAAAATATTTTACTTCTGGAATAAAAAGAAAAGACAATCTTCAAATCATATAAAGCATTGCAATACTGATAATCAAATCTACCAAAATATCTTCATGCCAACATTATGTAGGAATATATGTTTTAAAATAAATTTTCTGTGAGGTAGGCAAAATCAGAGATCCTCAAAGACGTCCACACCCTTAACCCTGGAATTTGACAATGTGTTTCCTTAAATGGCAAAGGAACTTGCAGTTGTGATTAAAGATAAATTCCTAAACAAATATGTTCTACCAAAATTGAACCAAGTATAAAAACTTAGATCAAAAACAAGCAAAGAGATTGATACAATAATAAAAACTCTATCAGCTAAAGTAAATCCAGAGCATGAAGAATTTACTGTTGAAAATTATCAGACCTTTAGAGAAGAACTGACACCAATTCTCCTCAAACTTCTCCATGTAACAGGAAGAGAAAGAAGCTTCCAAATTCATTCCATAAAGCCAGAATTACTGTGATACCATAACGAGAAAAGGATGCACCAAAGAAAAACTTCAGACCAATATATGATGAACATAGAAGCAAAAATCCTCACTGACACCCTTGCAAAGAAAGCTCAACAACACATTAACAAGATAATTCAGCATGACCACTTTGGTTTCTTCCTGGGGATGCATGCATGGTTTAATATGCATAAGTTAATAAATGTAGTACACCACATAAATAGGCCATGGATAAAAGTCATATAATTATCTCAATACATGTGGAAATGGTTTTGACAAAATGCAACATCACTTCATGAAAAAACAGTTGAAAGAAGGTATAGAGGAAGCATTCCTTAAACAGAAAAGCGAAGTAGGACAAACCTACAAATCATACGAAATTAAGATGTATAATGTACTTCTATCAAGTCCCCACAATGAATGTTATCATTATATACTGAAAACATGTATGAAAAAAATTTTTTAAAGAGCTAGAAATAACCCTAAAATTCATACAATAGTCTGTGATTCTGTGATATTACAAGCAACATGGTACTGGCACAAAAACAGACTGGTAGACCAATGAAATAGAACAGAAGACAAAAAAATAGACACATATACCTACAACCATCTAAATTTTGATGCAGAGACAAAAGCATATGCTAAAGATGGCCTCTTTAACAAATGGTGCTGGGCAAACTATTCAGTTTCATGTTTAAATGTCCTTTGTTGTTTAAGTTACTCTTCACTTTTGTGCTCAAATTATTTATATCTCACTTGAATCTTTATTTTTGTCTATTTTCAAATTCGCATATTGCTTAATTATGCCATTTAATTTTATATTGTTTCCAAATAAATACATTTAGATCAGAAAGTTACTCCTTAGCGTGGTCAGCTGTGTCACAAATTTTGTCACAGTGTTTATCATTTAAATATACTTATAATTTTCATTATGATTTCTTTTTAAACATGTTTTATTTGAGTTTTATTTCTAAATATCTCATTAATTGTAACATTGAAGTAATTTGAAACTTAGCTAAATATGTTCTGAATATATTTATTACCAATTATTAAGCCCTTTTGAAGTTCTGAGGAGATGTATTAGCTTTTAGGTAAAATTGTTAATGTTCATGTCTCTCTGTAGTTATGCCAACTGGGAATTCATGTATTATAGACTTTATTAATATATCTTCTATTTGTTCTTTATGATAATGTTTTTATGTGAGTTTCATTTTTTTTTTTTTTGGTTTTGAAAACCAGTATTTCTAACCAAGTTTTAAATGGTTCAGATATGCCTGTTTGTTCACTAAAATAAAGAAGCACAACATTTGCCTAAGTATATTAAGAGGACAGTGAAAGTGTAACCCAAACACCTGTAAAGATGGAAAGAACTCCTTTTGCGCTCTCTCTCCCTCTCTGGCCTTTTCTCTCCACCTTTTTTAAACCCCTCAAGGGCAAATGGATCCCAAGAAGTATTACTATTATCTCTTCTCTTAGAAACAAAATCCTAAATAAATATTACCTTGTTGAATCTAGCAAGTAAAGAAAACTGTACACATTGTGATAAATTAAAGATCTTTCCCAGGGTCTTTGCCTGGCTAGAACAAAGTACCTCAGACAGTGTAATTTCTAAGTACAAGAAATCTACTGCTCACAGTTGTGGAAGCTCGGATTTCCAAGATCTGGTGCTGGCTGACGCTGTGCCTCCTGAGGAGCCTGTCACACAGCCAGGGCTTTCTTGTGTCTGCAGATAACAGAAGGGGTGAGCTAGCTCCCTGAGGTTTCTTTCCTAAGGTGCTAATCCCATTCAGAAAGGTGAAGCCTTTATGACTTAATCACCTCCACAAAGCCCCACCCTCTACTACTGCCACCCTGGAGATTGTTTCAAAGCATGAGTTTTGGGGGGACACACACACAGACCATAATAACCAGTAGACCACATGTGTATCAAAGAATGATTAAGTAATTATCTCAAATAATGCCAAATATATTGCCTATATTGCGATTCAAAACCTATTTAAAAATAGTAATGATTTGGAAGTAACCCCTTAGCAAAAAGAAACTTTAAAGTATTAAGATAAGATACCAAAAACCCTCAGAGAGCATTACACATAATGAGGACACTTTATACTCCTCAATATCATTATTTCTATAGTATCATAACTCATGGCCAATCCCTTAACCTCAATAAGGAAAGTAAATGAAAAGTGTAAGGCTAAAAAAAGGACTCTTTCTACATGATATGATCATCTAACTTGGCAAAGAGGTGTATTCTTTGTTTGGTGTGCGCGTGCGCGCGCGTGTGTGTGTGTGTGTGTGTGTAATAAAGGATGACATGAAAAATGTTGCTAGATATGATATATAATGATAGAACACAGTTATAATACCACATAATCAATCTAGAGGCTGTAGCTAATATATGCCGTAAATCCCTTCATATCAGGAAGATATACTGAAGTAACTTTGGTAGATTATTGGTAAAGGACACAAAAAGCAATGCAGAAAGGAGGAAGCCTGAAAACTTCTGAAATGAAGGATGCTCAAACTCAATATTTGTTATACAAATTCAAGTTAAAGAAATGATGAGTTTGTGTTTTATTCCAATTAGTTTGGAATAAAATAAGCTGGATAGTACAAAGAGTGAAAATGTAAAGATTTACAAAGGTTATGCTCTGATGTAATAGGCTGGGCACAGCACCTTTTGGATAGCAATGGGGAACAGCTGAGGTGGTAACATCTGCTCTCTCCCAATGACCTGGATTCTAGTATTATATCCCCGGGAAACTTTTACATGGGACCATGTGGGACATGTACAAGACTATGAACTGCAGGATTATTTGTGCCAGTGGGAAACTGGAATGCAGAAAGGGGGTCTCACGTAGAGCTGGTGGGGAAAGCATGCTAGATCCAACCAGGTTACATTAGATAATGACAAGAACCAACAAATTGGATATATATACATAAATAAAAGATGACCTTAAAATCATAGTATTTAATATAAGACAGTACAGGTAAAATAATATTTTACATTATGGAAGTATAAATATTGGATGTAAAATCCTTTGCATAAGAAATAGAAGGATGGCCTTGGTGACCCATTGGAAAAGGGATGAAAGGGAAATAGAAGAATAAACTGAAGTTAATTATTTAAGTAAACAAAATACAGTCCTTTATAAACCAGTACTCAGAAACAAAAATGAGCTGTGAACTATGATTAATGAAACCATCAACACTTAAGAGGAGGCAGAGGCAGGGAGATCACATGTTCATGCCCAGTCTGGGTAAATTAGCATATTAGTGGAACTCTGCCTCAAAATAAACATTTTTTAAAAATAAAAAATAAACAGAGACTGGGGATGTAGCATAATGTAGAGCCCCTGGTTCAATCCTCAGTGCCACCAAAATTTAAATCCCTAATCTCTCCATTCAGAATTGCTATTAAACTTTTCATAATAAAATTATCGCATTTTAAAACAGAGAAAAAATACCCACAGAAATGGCTACCATTAATGAAGTCAGCTGTCTTAACATTAAGAATTTGTTTATCAAAAGCAGTAATGAAAGTATGAATGTAATCTACAGATTTGAAGCAATTTGTGATCCAAATATCCAACTCTCAGAGAAGAATAGAAAATAAATTGCAGTATACCCACATCACTGAATGCTAAACAGCATTACTAATACATGAAACAATATGAATCAACCTGGCAGGCATAGTTCTAAGCTAAAGAAGTCATACAGAAATGATTAGATACTATGAATTTCCATTTAAATTAAGTAAACTTTAAACGAAGTTTACTATAAAGTTTACTATATATGTGTGTTATACAGTGTGTGTGTGTAGTAAACTTTTATAATCCAATTACATGGGTTCAGTGTCACTGTCAGGGTGTGAAAACAATCTTCAATGACAATTTTAGGGTTTTTTCCTATTTCTTTTATTCATGTCCATTTGTCCTTTACTCAAGTTGAAGAAACATTCATTAGGATCATAACTTTTTCTTTCCATACTGGGCTTACAACCCAGGGCCTTCATGCTAAACTACATCCCCCATCCTTTATTAATTTCTTATTTTAAGACAGGGTCACACTCAGTTGTCCAGGCTGGGCTCAGCATTGTGATCCTCCTGCCTCAGCCTTCCAGAGCGTAAGGATTGCAGATGTGCACCACCATGCCAAGCTAGGATCACACACGCCCCTTAAAGTTATTCAGTCTCTCATACAAATGAAGAGTTTTTAAAATCATGTATCTCTAATAATAATATTTGTATACTTTTACATGAATACGTCCAAACTACACCTCCTTAGTTTTCAGTTGTCATGGCTTCTTTTTCAATGCTTTTACTTTAAATCCACATGTGCCCATTAAAAGTGTGATGACTCTCCAATCTTATAGAAGGCAGCAATGTAATGAAGATGCACAAACAGTATTTTAATAAACATGGTGTGGCTGTTCCTACAGCTTAGACTTGATTCTTTTCGGTTTTGTTTGCTTTGTTCTAAATAACCTCTGTTTTCCCCTTAAACGGGACCGTCTGCAGTTACTGTAACTGCTGCATTGGTTGACACTGATCCTGCTCCTTTACATCGGTTTTCTCCCTATTGGTGCTCAAGAGCTGAGACACCAAGCTCCGCTTCTCTGTGCCTGGGGGGAGGAGCAAGGGACCGGGAAGGGCGAAGGAGACCAGAACCCAGTAGCACTGCCCAAGGGGGGAACCCAAAGCCACTCAGAGCCTGCAGCAAGCTCTGCCCAGAGCAGCCCCGCAGAAAAGTGAGATGCGTTAGCTGAGACACCCATAGTCTGCTTTCAAATGGTTTCTTTCTTTAAAGTAGTCTGTGGGGAAGCAGGAATGGGAAAGGGTTGATGGATGGGTCCGGATTTAGGAGTCCAAAGATCAGGCTGCTGTTGCACTGTAGGTGACTGCAGACGACTGAAGGTACAGGGTTGCCACGTATGGAAAGACGAGAAGAAAGGATTTTGAATGTCTTCACCTTAGAAAAATGGTAAACGTTAGAGGGAACAGACAGGTTTGGACCGATTCACTCATCTCGCATTATACATGCGTCTAAACATCACATGGTATAAACATGTATACTGTTTGTAGATTCACGTATTAGTTTATAATTTAAATTTTTAAAAAAGAAGAAAAATAGTTTTCAAGGTGAAGAGAGAATTTTTGCTTGTAATATTTCAATATTGTTTTCATTTTTTGATTTCAGTTTTGCTAAGGGTGAGAAACCCAGATTTTGGTAGTGGAGAAGCTAAGATAGAAATCATAAGGCCTGCAAAAGAAAAACATCTAATTAGGAAGAAAAATATAATCTCATATATATGGTTGTGTAGTATATTTATATATTTTTTCTCTTTTATTCTATTATATTGCTCCAGGTTTCTATCTGGAATCTTTTTACTTCATTTTAAAAGACTTAATAATGTGAATCTGTTGGTGAAGAATTCCGCCAGCCTTTCATTTTTAGAAACTTTAAATGTATTTCCTTTAGTTTTGTTTTTTGGTTTTTGTTTTTGTTTGTTTGTTCTTTTTTTGTTTTTTGAGACAGGCTCTGGTGATGTATTTCAGGCTGACCTTGAACTCACTACATACCCCAGGCCAGCCTCAAACTTGCAGCTCTGCTCCTGCTTCAGCCTCCAGAGTGTAGGATTACAGGTGTGTGCCACCACGCCAGACCAAAAATATTTCCTTTACTTTTTTACTTTCGGAAGACTTTTAGATTAGGTAAACTGCTTCTTTTTGTTCTATTTTTCTGCCAAATTTTATTTCTGGCATTCATCATTTTTTTGTTGTTTTTTTTTAAATATACTGTGTCTATGTTTTCTCTCTGCTTTCGATTGTTTCTCTTCTAACTTCCAGCATTATATCCCTAATGTACTAAAGTGGGATTTTTAATGTTTTTCTTTAATTTTCTGAATTTTCTGAATCACCAGAAATTATTTAACATCATTTCTTTAGTTTTTTCTGTAGTATTTATTTCTCAATTTGCATGGCCCCTTGTGACATTTATATGATAATTCTTGGTGTTATCTCCAATTCATCAGATAGTCTATTGAGTCATTTTGCTATTTTACCCCATATTTCACTTTAGTAATTTTTATTACCTCTGTGTTTTTTTCTTTTATGCTGTTCAATATGTTAAATCTTAAATCTCCATTTCTTATACTACATTTTCTCTGTGTCTTTAGTAGAAATGCCATTTATTTGTTAAAATCTTTTTTTATGCTTTTTAAATATACTTACAATAGTTACTTTTCTAATCATGAAAATTATACCTCATATTCTCAGACTATCCAAAATTGAATCACTAATGAGCTGCATGCAAAATAGTAAAAGGTAAATTTCAGTAATAGAAATGTATATATCCACAGTGAACAATATAGTAGCCAAAAATCACAAAACACTGCTAAAAATTTAAGCATGTCTAGTGTGTACTTGCAAGCCATTTATATTTTAATTTAAATTTAATGTAACTGGCTTCAAGTAACTAGTGGCTATCTTATTGGACCACACTAGTGGCTATCTTATTGGACTGCATAAAAGTATAGTAGGATATAGGATTTGTTTGTGTACTGATTTGTAAATTAATTATATTATTTACCAAAGGCGAGTACTGTCCACCTGTGTTCTAACTAGGCCTGCTCAAATTTCCATTTTGAGTTTGTCCATTTTAACTGTCCATTGGCCTAATTTCCCCACTTTTAGCATGCTAATTTCTCTGGAGCTTGAGTACTACATTGCCCACCAATTCAGTAAGCTGGAGCTTTTCCACTGTCATTTGTTCTTGTTAGATCATTTCACTGGGACCTTGTACTACTCTAGAAAGGTGCTTAGGCTTTGGCTGATATGCCTCTGTTAATTTACTCCCTGGACCATGCAGTTAACCTGTCCCCAAATCCTGGTCTTTTCTTCCTGAAGAAACTTCTCATATGTTCATTGTAATTAATGTAAATTTAATATAACTACCAACATGTCACACTCTTTAGATAGAGTATATGTGTTATAAATCAACCCTGTTATCAGTCACTTACTATTCTTGTGCAATTCAATATGTTTTTTTTAACGCTAGCTACTTCCACTACACTTAAGGCTGATCATGATTTACTATGATTGATATTAAGTGATGATACTGGCCACACATGGCTAGAATTCAGTGCAGCAGTCGGTTGGATAGAAGTGAAAACAGAGCAAAGAATAGTGTAAACTATCAAGTACTACTGAAGAACTTTAATGCATGAATTGGTTAGCTTTAATAGGAAAAGGAAAAATTACTGAGGCGCCAATACTAAACTGGGGGAAAATGTTATGGTTCCTGAAATTGCTTCATTTTTCTCATTTTTAAGTTTGAATATTTTATGTCTTTTATTTGTATTTTATAGAAAAAAGTTAAAGTTTGACAGTAGCTGTCTCTGCTACCTGCTACTCTGGCTACATAATTTTACCTTTACAATAGTACAATCCCACTGTTGAAATAACACATGATATCTAAAGTACCTACTCAGTTAATATTAATTATGTATACCTTTAAATTTCATTAGGAAAAGATTGCTTGAAAGACATTCTGGAATCAGTTCATTTAAAAAAGTAATTACCTTATTAATACTTTGAGGTTATTCTCTTTTGTAAGTGAATAAAATCAGAATTGAATTATTTATTTAAAAGGAATGATTTATGGATCTTTAAAGACACACATATAATTTTAAGGGACTTCATTTTTCAGTCTTTGAAAGACATGCCATTAAGGCTTAACATTTAAGTTCTGCAATTTTGACACTAAAAGCACAAAGAACTTTATTAATCTGAATAATGGAAACCAATTCCAAAGGAATATTCTATCAACTTCATATAATTGATATACTATAAAAATATTTGTAATTTGTAGGTGAAACTTTTAAAAAACTATTTATAAATGTCTTACTAAAGATTCAAGGAGTATGTGAATCTAATTTTAGTCACATACTTGCAGCCACTTCAAATGCATGATTTTCTAATGCCACTAAGCTGAAGCAGCATATGGATTATATTTTTAGGCAACTTAAAAAGTTTGAGGAAAAAAACTGCAAATATGAGTGGAAAGTATAAATAACATATTTTCTATCAATGCAGAAGGTGTTACTCTCTTAATAATCATAGTAAAGAATCTTAAGAGAGGAAAGGAGTTCAGAAAAAAGGAGAGAAAGATTACACAAGGGATGTAAACTTGGAGAAATAACTCCTGTTCATTTACATGACATCAACTTTTATACTTAGAGTTTTTCATAGGATTTCCCTTTACATATGAAAATAGAGTGACTCCTTTAGAGTAACCCAGATAATTTTTAACCTCATTACTTCAATTTTTGCATATATTTTTATTTAAAGGCTCAGACATCCAATTCAAAATCTCCACTTCATTGATGAATGCAAACTAAGAAAAGAAAATATGAGTTACCCAGTGTTAGTGAATGATTTTAGAATCATCTCCATGAGTAACCACCGTTAGTGGAAGTCGCCATTAGTAACCACCTTTTGGTGATGAAAAATCAAGGTTAGTACCTCAAAAACACACCTAAAAAAGAACCTGTTCTCAAACCGTAACCTCAAAACAATAAAATGTAATAGGCAGTATCAACTTAGACTTTAATGTTCATTTTATTTTGAGGAAAAAAAGAAAATCTTCAAAAGAGGAATACATTTCGAGAAATGTCGCTTTAACATGTAAAAAGTAGCTAATTTAAGAGATTAGGCATATTAAATGAATAAAAAGATACATACCCTTTTTGAACTCAAAAAAATCTTTAGTAGTATCTGATTTTATAAAATGTGCTGCAGAAGTAATATTTCATAGAAATGTTATTACAGTAGATATTATTTTAGCAAAATTAAAATGTTACCCAAAACTTGTGAAATACTAAGCAAATGCTGAAGTGATTTTAACATAAACATTCATTTATTGAGGTATCAGAATTCGGTATTGGCTAGAGCATAGGCGAACTACATGAGTAAGTACAAGGTCTTTCAGATAAATGGGACTTGCTGCTGGCTGTTCGTTTGCACTGGAGAGGTCTCTCCTTCAGACAACAGACTGGGTCTAAATCTGGCTCCTTTACGAAAACTAGGGAATGGGTCGTGACTTCCTATAGCTGCTGCCATACCATTTCCTCTGTCAGGTGAACAGCCCAGCTCTGCTGATCAGAGGACAGATTGGTGAGTTAATGGGCATAGTCTCTGAAAACAGTCCTTGAGAATAGCCCTCAAGGTTGACTTTGTGTACTTTCTGGGTTTTCTCCATGGCTTTCTCTATTATGATGGCTTTTACCATGGCTTATCCAGGTCAAGGAACCAAATTAAAGATGATTCTCACTGACTCACACATCCATCTCAATTACACACTCAGAATGAGGGAGACATGAACACTGGGTAGGTCTGTCCCCTCCTGCTCAAACAAGGATTCTAGGACAACATTGGAGGCACCTTCATACCAACATCTGTTCACACAACATGTCCAGTATCTCTTCCAATACTGGGCATCCATCTTGCTTCAGTGTAAAGTTACTCACAGAAATGGCCACAGATTATCTTTGTGAAAGGATTGAAGGAATCATCTCTGCATCAATACCGCTTTCTGTGGTATTGCAAGGACACAGTCTCCATTCCTGCTAGGAAATATTTCTGAATCAGAGACTAGGATCCTGTCTAGAGACTAGTGAAGGAACAGCCTTTGGGCTGGCTGACATAAACCTTCAGCCCAGGCCTTATCAATCAGTCTCTCTCTCTGTTTCTCTGACTCTCACTCTCTCTATATAATGTATTTTCAATAAATATATAGCCATCTATGTTATAATTATTCTTGCAGAAAGTTCCATTTACAAAAATTTTCTACAATGTGACATCATTTTCAAAAACCTCAATTTTCAAATACATCTAAAGGAATTCATTGCAATTTTTTTTCTTTTGGTAGTAAGCTACATGCAAACAATATAAACAATATGGTCTTTGTAATTGTATCACACAAACTATGGCCTAAACAACTATACATCTTTGTAAATGCCCATGGAGTCCATGGTAGAGCTGACTCAGATTTTGACTAAATGATTTTGAGGAGTTTGCACTCATATGTAGAACAAAACTATTATCAGAGATAATGAATATTTTTCTACAAAGAACTATTCCATGAGCTGAAAATATTTTATTAATTTAGATTACTTCCTAAGGCTTTGACTCGTACCTGGAGTTATGTTTCAAATAAGGATTGTTCTGTCCACATTTATGAGTAGCTCTATGTGTATGAACATCTGTGATAATAAATGTTAAAGATACATCTTAGGATGAAAAAAAATGACAAGAATGAGAAAAAGTACTTTATTAATATAAATAAAATTAATGAAAGTCTATTTAAGAATACCTTATAGTACTATATCAATAGGTGATATAAATGTGAAAACCATTACCAAAGGAATATGAGGAAATGCATATTCATTTTAAAAATTTCATTCAGCAAGTAAATCAATATTAATGCATTATATTAATGCATATGAAGCTTATAATCCATAAATAATAAATTAAAATAAAATTCAGCAAATGTTTTTAAAATTGAATGCTACATGCAAAGTTCTTCCCAAATCAATTATCATTAGTGATATACAATTGGCTAGGAACTCTTTTGTAGACTAACTTAATATAAATTGGTCTAAATGAATAAGGCAGTCACATTTTACACAAGGAACATTTAAGCAAATAGAACTAGCACAAATTGTTCTTAGAGGATTCAAATATCAGAGCTTAGTATTTTTATACAAATTTAAAGTAACAAATTTAAATGAAAGTGACTTATAGGACAATTAACACTGCACGAATAATAAAAACAAGAAACCCTGTTTTAATTTCAAAATAATAGATCTTCACTTCTCTGGAAGATACTCGTAAATCTTTTTCAAAAACTAGATTTTGAATCACCTACCTATCACAAAAGATTAGCAGTTGTGACTTTCAAATTGTCTAGATTATGTTTTCTGAGTTCACGTGTAACCAGCAGTTTGGGCTGTGGCAGCAAAGAGGAGTGCTTAAATTGTAAGTCATAGGAATGGAGGTAAATTATGCAAGGTCTGGAGAAACAATGTTGTCCTTGCTCCCCCAGCATAGTGCTACAATTCTAAAGTGAACAGTAAGCCACAAGGAAAACAATTACAAATAACAGGTAGAAACATAGATTTAGAGACAGCATAGCCAAGAAATCCAAGTAAGTATCAGATGGGTGATCAATGGAGGACTAGTTCTGAGAAATAATTATTCTATTTCTACATACGAGCTGCTTTAAGACATCAAATAATGACTCCTTCCTTCTGTAAGTATGGCTTCTTGTTTTCTATGAAGGTAAAAAGCATTGTTAAACAGTTTGGAGTGCTGAATATTATTTCAAATATCTAGACAATAATCTCTAAATAAAACAATCACCCAAGTATAATGATAAGGATGTTGAATTTTTTGAATTATTTGACTTTGGTTAAAATTTTGAATGCTTCATTTGAATCTAGTTATTGATTAAAAATAAAACAATCTATTAAACTACTCAGCTATAAAGAACGAGAAACTAGAAACATTTATAGCTGAGTGGATGCACACTGAGGCAATAGATTCTTAAGTGAAATAAATAGGACACACGTGTAAATACCAAATAGTTTCTCTGGTGTGAAAAACTAAAAGTGTAAATAAGGATCAAAATGTATAATTGATATTGTGAAATAGGAAGAAAAGGTCTAAAGGAGTAGGGGAAGTGGGAGGGGTAGGGAAAAGAAAAGAAAGGAAAAGAAAAACTATGAGAAAAGGAAGAAAATGGAAACAAAGTCTTTGTAAATAGGGAAGGGTGGAGGAGGTGAAGGGAGGGCAGGGGAATGGGGAAAAAATAAGAACCAAGATACATCATGTACAGGCACAAGTTCCCAATGATGAATGTAACTTTATTGTATACCTAAAATGTACCAATAAACTTAATTTTAAAATCTATTGAATACTAGGAAATTAGTTTGTATAAATGTTTAGGTATTATATACTTGCATAAATTTCTTAGTGTAATAACAAAAGCAAAATGACAATTATCTTTAATATGAAAAATGTTATTTTCATTGTATTATAAATGAAATTTCAGGCTTGACAATCCATTTTTGTTTCTGCCAGGTTGTACAAAGCCTTAAAGTGATAAGGAGTGGAAAAAATCATATTAGTTATTGAAAAATGCCACAAAATGGAAACTACTGCAAGTTTCCATGGCTAGACTCTCCTTCTATTCAATTTGTCACACTGGGAGACCCTGTAATCTCTTAGGAGTATTCATTATAAATACAGAATTCTGGCCACATTAAGGAATTGCTTAATTAGAACTTCTAGGAAATATCACCACATAATTTTATGCTATATCAAGGGGGGAACCATTGTCTTAACAATTTTATGGCTTTAATATTCATCTATATTCATTTTTCAACACTTATTCATAGAATGTCTACTAAGTGCCAGGTCTATTGCCAGGTACTAAGAATGTGGCAGTGAACAAAAAATTCCTTCCTTCCTGGAATTAATATTCAAATTTGGAGATAACCATAGTAAAAGCTCAAAAATACATATGATATTTCAGATAATAATAATAAGCACTAAGTATATTGTGGACAATAGGGCATTCTATATTGGAGATAAATGAGACTGACCATTTTAAAGGTTATCAAGGAGGAATCTTCCCAGAAGACAGTAAGGAAATGAAGCGTGAACTATGTAGGAATTTAAAGAGAAGAAACCAGAAGTATTGGATGGTAGGACTTTGCTTTTACTAACCAAGAAACCATTAAAGAGGTCCAGCGGTTAGTGCAGGGTGAGCAAAAGGCACTATAAAGTGTGGAAATACCAGAGAAGGAGCAAAGAGATCCCAGGTAGGACTTTAATTTTACAGCAGGGTTATGTGAAGAGATGTGACATGAGCAAGCTTTAACGGAAGAGTAACATCGACAGTTTAAAAATAGACAGTGGGAGAGTGGAGGAGGTAGAAATCAAGAAAAATGCTTGGAAATAAAAATATCATAGGCAAAAAAGTTGGTAATAGTTTTCACAAGAGTGGTGAGTGAATGAAAATTGGTAAGATTCTTGGCATAACATGAAGAGAGGATTTGCAGGTCTTTTGGACTTAGAATGTAAGGTAAAAGGGGCAGCTAAAGAATCTGCAGTCTTTCATCAGAGGTACTGAAGGAGAGATGCTGTCACTTTCTGAGGTGGAGAACATACAGGTGGAACAAATGTGCAGCAAAATCAGGGTACGATTTTCAACTTACTACATTTTCAAATGTTTTTTAATTATCAAAACAAACTGTTGAGTATGTAGTTGTATTTACACATGTAGAGCTCTGGAGAAAAATCCAGAATTGACATATAAATTTATACTCTGCAGTGTACTGAAGGTACACTGAGAGATCAGAGTGGATAAATAAGAATTTATTTCAGATAAAGACCTAGCTCCAGCACACTTCAATTTTAGGAGCAAAAATTAGGTACAACTAGTAGAAGAAACAGAGAAAAAAGCACTGGTAATTTGGGAAACTCTAAATAAAATTGATATCCCAGAAGTCATTTAGGGAAAAACAAACAAGAGAAAGATGAATTGTTGGTTCATTTTGATCACATGAGGGTCTCTGGTGGCTCTTCTAAGTATGTATTGTTTCTATAAATGGGTGAAGATGGTAATTGGCTCAAGAGAATACAGAAGAGTATAAGTTAAAACAGGGAGTTCATAGATCTGGTATTCTTTAACAACTATTTATTAAACACTATTTAGAAGGCAACGTGTTACATACTGGGAAAGTAATGAATGTAACATAGTTTCCACTTTCAAGGAAAGTGTAGTTAATAAGAAAGATATAGCAAACACATAAAAAAGAAATATTTATTTACAAATTGGAAAAATACTATGAAGGAAATAACATCTAAAATAAGAACATGATCCTTTTAATACAAAGTACAAAAAATCTTTGCAGGACTTGAGAAATGAAAAAGAGCCTATGATTCAAAGAAGGCAGAATGCATGCCAAGACTACTGTGGCAAAGACCTGGGTGTGACCTGAAGAAAGGCAGTGTGACAGAGCAATGGGGAGAAAGGGTCAAGGTGAAGAAGGAAAGGTGAGCAGCATTATAGAGGACACAATAAAATGATTATAGTTACATTTTACAATGGAATGGGAATCTAATATGAAGAAGTTTCTGTAGGAGAAATAGCATAATCAAACTTAGGTTTTAAAAATATTAATAATTCCCCTAAGCACGTAGGAATAAGCAGGGTGTCTTAGTTACTTTTTCTTGTTGCTGAGACAAAGTACCTGACACCCAAAGTTAAAGAAAGTAAGGTTTATTCCAGCTTACAGTTTGTCAGCATTTCAGCCCATAGTTGGTTGGCTCCAAAGCAAGGTGGCAAGGCAGAGGGGCATTGCAGAGTAGAAACAGTCCATGGTAGGGCAGACAGAAGGCAGCAAGGCAGCAAGCAGCAGCAGTAACCCTACCTTTCCCTTTTATCCCATCCAAGCTACAAGCTATTTGGGTTATGCCATTCACACCCAGGATAGAGCTTCTGTCTTCAGTAAATCCATCCAACCACACCCAGAATTATGCTAATTTCAATCAGTAGGCTAATTTAATACCATACACTCTTAATCCTAGTATCACACACCTTAGATAAAACCAGGTTTGAAAAGGCCCACCTATGAGCTCATGAGACTTTAGCGGAGGGACATCTGGATATAAACCATAACACAAGGAGACCAAACAGGTCAAATATACTCTGAAAAAAAGATAACTGTATCTTGATGGAGGGTTGTGCTAGTGGAAATGAAGAGGAGTGAGTAGATTTAAGATATATTCTGAAGGCAGACTCAAACAAGTAATACCAAGAACATAGGTGATAAGTAAAGGGAGGAAGTAAAACAGTGAACTGTTCTAAGAAATTCTGCTGACTATGTCACCAGAAATACATGGTAATGCCTAGAGGAAGATAGAGACTCAAAGAGGAAGGTTTTGTTAAGACATTCCATATACACGCAGCCAAATATGCTAATGAAGATTATTTAGTGTGAAGGAAAGTAATGCTGCAGAGAAGAGAACAGGTTATTCTTGGGGTGATGTCTTTGAATAGGCTGAAAGATAGGACTTAGTGCAGAAATGAGTGAGTTTTCCCATTCCTTCTGATGAGTATAAAGAATTTTTCATAGCAGGTGAAATTGTAGAGTATATAGATGAAAGATTCGGGATATTGACATATTTGGTGGTAAAGAGTCCCAAATTCTTTCCACCTAGCTTTTTTTTCTCCAGTAAAAAGAAGCAAGATCATGAACTAGGAAGAAAGGATAGAGATGTTGAGTGTCAGAAGATATAGACAGTGTTAGAGAATTGTATTGGAGTGAAGAAGAGGGAATCAGCACTGGAAATTTAAAGATTGCCTCAGGGCCATCTGAATTGAGTGGCTTGAAATTTAAGCTGAGACATATGAATGAGGCTGCTTATTTTCAGCCTCATTCATTTCCACAAAGGCAAGTTTATAGTAGGAAAATGGTTGGGTTTGACTTTTGTTTCAAAGACACAATACAGAATGACATGAGTTCTGAAGCAAGAAAGATGAAAAGTTGAGAGAGCAAATAAATAAGATGTATATGGAATAAAGCCACATCCATGATGGACTATTATGGGAAGTTTTGAGAAAAAAATGAAGAAAATCAATCAAATAGTAATGAAACAATTGCTAGACTCTAAGTATAACTAGTATAACCACTAGAAAGGCAAAAGATGATAGTTGGGAAATGAGATGCTCAAATTTGAGTCTGTGGAAGAATTTGCAAGATCTAGATTAAAAACCAAGCAGTGAGTATGTTGGAACATAAGATTATTACAGGTAAAGAAACTCTGAAGCAAGTGGAGGAAAGGATTGGCCATGCAGATATCCAAGTTTAGAATAGTTACAGCAAGAGTGCTTTTGCAGAGAAGGCAAGCAAATTGTCCCAGAATATTTAGGAAATTTAAAAAACAGAGAATCTTTATAGGGCTACGTTGAGGGGCAACATTGGATAGTGTAGTCTAGTACTCTGTGTTCAAATTTTATTTTTTTTAAGATGATGGAGGTAGAATACTCTGGGAGGAGCAATGAAAAGGGACAATTGCCCCCACCATGCCCATATAATATATACCTAAGAAGTATTCTTCAGAACATGCCAAACAAGTGGCAACTCAGATGTGCATATGGCACCGACTGTTCCTGACTTCCATGGTTTTACACATTTGCCTCCTTGTCATTTTCCCATGAATTCTGAATTGCTGTCAATCTATTTCATAGCCAAAATAGAACTCGATACTATCTTTCCCCATCCCCACAAAAGTCTTGCTCCATTCTGTGCCTTCTCTATATCTCAATACATGTCATTTCTATTTAATGATTTACTTAAACCAAATAAGACCAGAAGTTATATTTGAAACTGCTCTCCCTAGTCTTCAAATCTCATTCATTGAAAATTCTTTAGTGTTGTCTCCAAAATATGTATAACATTTCTATTTAACTGAATAATTTAATTGAATGATTTGGTAATGCCTCTCCTTATCTGAAATTGTTTCATTAGCTATTGTTTGTCTTCCCTCCTTACAAACTAAGAAAGTTCCATGAAACTGCCTGTCCTCTTTACACATGTATCTTCCATTCCTAGGTACTTGAATATACTGTTAGTTGAAATAAACATTTGTCAAATAAATGAATGAACTATTTCGACTCCCAGTAGTGTAAGTCATTCTTGTACAGTAAGGATAGGTCACAGCCAAGAATTGAAGACCCTGGATTATAATTTAAATTTTTGGAAAAAAATAGGGACATTATATTCAATTTCTCTGGACTTTAGGCTCTTCATCCAAGTACAAAGAACCTGAGATGAATTTATATCAAATGTTTCCTCGTGACCTAGAAGTCAATTATGGTAAATCACATATGATTTTGACTAGACTTCAAAATTTTGAGTGACATAGCATGTTGTTCTCATTTCAAATGTATGGAGGAGGGGAGGCCATGTTCCCATTCTGTTTGCAGTGCTTATGATTTCCAGTGCCAGCAATAATCCTGGATAGGCCTTAGCCCTGCAGCCTGTGTGTGGCTGCTCGGAGGGTCTGGAAAATCCGCATTGGAGGCACATGTGGAGCAGCCTTATGCCGGCCTGCCTTCTGCCAACAGGCCTAACAGATCAAGGTCACTACATCGATCACGACTTTGACAGATTTTTGCCTACAAAGGGGCGTGGCTAAGACTTGAGGACATCGGAATGCCTCAAGACATTGGCCTTTCTCACTGCTGACACTTCAACGAAGAAGAATGGGAGATTCCAAGCCAAGGCTTTTACTCATGATGGCAGCACAAGTGCTATAGCTGGTGTGTGCTTTCCATTATCTTAATTGGGGTTCGTTTTTCACGTCAGCAGGAATTAACTAATCGTTCTTGTAAAGCTTTGGGGTCACCTAAAGCTATGTGAGGAAATATACACTTTTACAGAACTAGGATGTTTGTGCTAAATTTTTGGCCCTGAATAAAGCAGAGGGTACTTCTGATGCTCATTTACATAACATCTCCAACCTTTCTCTCTTTGGGAAGGATCAGCTCACAAGTGGTCAGATAAAGTACATACAGCCCCTCTACCACTAGCAGAAGAGAGCACTTTTCTGAGGCCTGTTCCATGGGTTTAGTGTAGGGCAGGGCCCAGAGCACTAATTTACTCTCTTTAATTTGGCATTGGTGACAGTCTGTCCTTTGAATGACTTCCAGTGAGGAGGCCTCCAATCAGAATTTCAATCTAGCAACACATTTGTCAGAAAAAACTTGAACTAGCTACTATTATCCACTTATTATTTTTATAAACATTGAAACGCCCTTCAGAAAGAAATGAGAAGGGCATTTTCCAACCATTTCAATGATTTCATTTTATATATTTTATGCTTTAGGCAATATATAGAGAGTAGATATGTATGTTAACTAAGACATTTAGAGCAGAACAACACATTGAATGTGAAACAGAGAATTTTCTTTTCAATAGCCAGAGCAAAGAAATAATTCATTTTTTCCCTACTGACTCTACAGGAAATAATCTCCATAGAAAAGAAAAAATATAAAAATAAAAATGAAGCTTAGACAAGCCAATGACTCACAAAGGAAGGAAATTTGCAAGATATCATCATTACATTCCCGTTGTTAGATTTTCCTTCTAAGCTTCTCAATGTTCAGTTACTAAATAACTTGGTCCATTTAAAACTGCAAGGCATAAAATAGAGTTGCTTTAACCGAGTCATAATCATAATATAATGAATTTTCTGCTTTTGGACAGGCATGATTTTGATTTTATTTCTTAAGAAAGAAGAGAGATTTATATGTAGAGTTGAGTGCTTTCAATTTTTAAAAAATGGAGGAAATGAGTCTACATTACAATTCTCATAAATCTGTATTTGAGTTACATGTAGAAATGTCATCTTGCTACATTAGAGAAATCTTGAATTCCAACCTAGCCTGAAGAAGTTAAAGAGAATTAAAACATATTCACTGATTTGATTATTCACATTCATATGCTTCTCACAGATAAAAAGATGTACAATGTTTATCAAAATACATGATGTAAAATACTCATGTATGAAAAGTTTTCATTCAAGACACAATACCTAAGCACTTCTCTTCTTGGAAACAAGTAAAAGACATCGGGGTATTGTTATCAGTATCTATGAAAATTCATCATGCAATTATGGACCCACATACAGTTACCAAGCAATTTACCAGTTTATGAATTCTTTTATAATTTCAGTTAAGCTTTTTAGTTAAGCTTTGATTACATTACTAATTATATCTTTTACACACATTAACATTTCTCTGTGCAAGAATGAGTAGGCTCAAATCATAGCCTCTTCTTATAGTAATCTTCTCACCATTGCACAAAACCTGTCCGTGCCAACAGTCCAGATTATGTACTCAATTTTGGGGGGTTAAGACAAAATGAAAATAATGAATATTGCCTTTTGTATGTGATCTTAAGTTACAGTTTAAGAAAAACAAAAAACATCCAAATCCAAAGCACTTATTAGGGAAACTTAAATATGGGGAAAAGATGCAGTGTATACTGTCAGCAAGACAAGGAAATTTCTCCTAAATTGGTCTGCAAAGAAGGTCTGGGGCTGTGGAGCATATATGAGGATTCAGGGATTTTGGCTAAGCACTGGGCCTCATTTCTTTCATTGTTTTGAGCAACAACTCAAAGACATTTATCTGTACGTGAAAATGTTCAAGGCCTCAGCATGAGTTCCAACCTACAAGGCTAAATGTGCTTCTGGGTGGCAACAGAGCCAGTAATGCACTTCTCACACAGGACAGAAAGAAGTAGGGGAAGCTGAGGGTCCCTGCAATAATTGTGCTATAAATTAGATTGTTTAGTAACTTAGATTCTTTATATCAGGACTAGATTTTGAGGTATATTAAAACTACAATATTATGTAGTATTATTGCGGATATGTTTTCAGTACTATCAGATCAATATTTCTATCAAAGCATTAGTTTGTATATTAACAGTCTTGTTTCTAAAATATAAATAATTAATTACATGAAACTTAATGTATAGCACAATTGACTTTGCATTGATTCCACGTCCATGTCAAATCCTTTCCAAATGAAAAGAGAGAGCATGGCAAACATTTGACATACATAACTATGTTTATGTCTCAGAAAATTAGCTCTTAACATAAAATTATTACATTAAATTTTAGAATTATTTTGGAATGTAATCTACCTCCTGAATTAGCATTTATCTTTATTTATTTACTTTTTTTTTGGTACTGGGGATCAAACTCTGGACCTTATGCTCTTGAGGCAAGCGCCAGAACCACTGAGCTAAATCCCCAGCCCAGCATTTATCTTTATCATGGTTGTTCTTTTTGTAAGCCAAGGGCAAAATGAAACTTTAAAAGTTAGAATCTGCTTTTCCTTCAGAGACAAGCCACTTCCCCAGCCTTCTTCAGGCCAAGGGTATAACGGCCACTGCCTCCCCTCTTCAGCCTATGAATGATCACCAGAAATAGAGGGGAATACAGGATGGCCAGCAGGGATGAAGCCAGCCTGGAGTTGTCTATGGTATCACTGCATTTCCTTTCTCTTCTGCTCTTTACTATAAGAGGACCTTGCTTACCTGGACACAGGGAGATTGTGACGTGTAGAAATGTAAAGCCCCTCCATCTCTCCATAACTGCCTTTGAATAAAGCTTTTTCCTTTTTGCCTCCCATGTTTGTGAAGCAGCAAGAGGTAAAGACCTGAGTAACTGGTACGATCCATCTCTCTACCATCACCATTTCCCTGTATTTTATATTTAATGTATTCTAACATGTAGCTCTTTCTATTCTGTACTTTGAATCAGCCATCTCTATGTATGCTTCTTAAAAAAACGTTATGTCTTCCATTTTAATTTTTTGGGGGGGTACCAGGTATCGAACTCGGGTCCTTGTGGCTGCAAGGCAGGTGGCAGAACCACTGAGCTAAATCCCTGGCCCTCATTTTAATATTAATAATGACAAAGCAAGAGTTAGAAATGAGACCTTTTAGTACATTCTTATTATAATTATCATTGCCTAAATATGCTATGTGTTAGTTTTATTTTTAAAAACCCTTACACATTAATAAACTGTTACACAGGTGGTAAAACAAAATTAGAAAGTCTGCTAATATTGCAATGAGATTGTTTTAAAAGAAGCTCCAAGGAAGTAAGTTATTTGAAATAGTGAACAGACATTTTATATAAAGTATATTTATCTTTAAAAGGCACTTGTTTTAAACAAATATCAATAACGGAATTTTATTGTATCTTTTGTTAAATTTTATAATAAAGACATAGGATATGTGAAATGATGGAAAATGTATTTGGAAAAGTAAAACTAGTATGTCAATGAATTGACCACCTTTATTTTGTCAAAAGGATTTCATTAAAAACAAAAGTTACTCGAGTGTTAAGAAAATATACTCACATGCTTTCATCATTGAATAATATCACAATCTGCCACAGAAACTTCCCTAAAAGAGTGCAAGGCCAAAAATACAACACGTTTTGAGGTAGCTGTTAACACTTTAAATCTGAAAACTTTGCCTGACTTGAATGCTTAACTCATTTTAAACTAAGAAAAAGAGAATCGATTTTCTCTAATTTGTCAGTCATTCAATGACGCAGTTTTCACTTGCAGATGTATAGGACGCTACAAGTTTGCCAGTATTAATGATTATTACAATACAGCCATTGACTAATGACCTTTTTCTCCTCCTTAAAAACAAACTGTGCATTACCCTTACTCCCAACGTAGCTATGGAGCATCTCTGCTCTTTTTTTTAGACGGTGGCCCGGGATCACGGTTTCCATCCCTCACTCACCCTCAGGTCCGCCTCATTTCTACTTTCCAGTCCACATTACTCTCTAAAACTCCCCTCACCAAGGGCATTTGCCTGGGCACTGAATGCAAAGGCCCGTTTTTGTCTTCCCTTCTACTTAGCAGCACTGCGGGGCTTCTCCAGCTCCTCCTCCCGCTCGCTCTCAATAGCTTTCTCCTTGACTCCCACATAACATTCTGCTTCAGTCTGGGAGAGGCCGAAGTTCCAGGCCACCTTACATTGTCCTCCGCTGCTCCCCTCTGATTTTTCCTTCCTTATGCTGGACACTCAAGAGCTCCTTCCTCATTTCCTTCTCCGCAGATCCCCCTGGCTGGAATGGCTTTTCAGTGGGACCGCCTTGGTGAGTGTGTGTAGCCACTGTGCATGAAAAGCCCTGCTTGGGCTTTAATGTTCAGGGTCTGTACAAAAATTCTTTTTTTTTTAATTCATTAAGTTTATTGGTACATTTTAGGAATACAATACATTTACCTTCATCACTGGGATCTTGTACCTTTACATGTTTGCATCTAAGTTCTTATTTTTTCCCCTTCCCCTGCCCTCCCTTCACCCCCTCCACTCCTTCCTATTTACAAAGACTTTGTTTCCATTTTTTAATTTTCTCATATTTATTTCTTTCCCTTCCTCTACTCCTACCCCTTCCCCTTCCTCTTTGGACCTTTTCTTCCTATTTCACATTCTCTGTTATACATTTTGATCCTTATTTATACTTTCAGTTTCTCACACCAGAGAGACTATTCAGAACTTACACATGTGTGTCCTATTTATTTCACTTAAAAGCGTGGCCTCAATGTGCATCCATTTAGTTATAAATGTCTGTAATTTCTCATTCTTTATGGCCGAGTAGTACTCCATTTTATACAAAAAAAACCCCCACATCTTCTTTATCCAGTCTCCTATTGATGGGCAATGGGGCTGTTCCTTAATAATCTTTATTTTTAAATTTGTAGGTTTTAGGTGGCGTCTGAATGAAAACAAAAATGGAGTGTGTGACAAGTGCTCAAAGCTTCAGCTCAGATGCGATGCGTGTCCTCCTCCCACCACGCTTCCACCTCCCAGGGTGGCTTCTCTGCCTCCTGCTCTGCTGCCCCCACCCAACTATGATGGGCTCATTCTGCAGCCCTCAGGGATCTGTGTTCAGGTGTTTGGAGGTCTGGGACCCGCGCCTTTGCATCAAGCTTCCAGTTGTGGCAGCTGAGAAGGTTTGAACCCCCTCCACAAGTACCCCATGTTCAAAAAAGTACACCATCAAATAAGAAAGGAAAAATACTCTGACAGATGGAATGACGGCAGAAAAACGGAACTCTACCTGCTTTTTAAACAAGACTTAATTTGTCCTGGGCCTCACAGATTATGTAGTTACCCTGCTTTCAAAGCTGTCTATATTCCTCCAACTTCCAAATGTAAGTCTACAACTCATATCTACCTCCACAACTGAAGGCTTCCTCATCCAACAGACCTCACAGTATCTCATAAAATATTCAAAGTCAAGTTTCCAACTAACTGAATTTTTTACTAGAGACTTGCTTCTCTGATAGATTTACCCAAACATCCAAATAATCAGGCCAAAGCTTGTCTTTAACCTTTATCACACTATCCCTCTCCAAATCCATTCCCTTAGGAAAACCAGTATTCTCTGTTTTGCAAACATATCCACAACTCTGGGAAACCTCACCATCTTCCACAACTACCAACTTCATCTTTTGTCTGATAGCTACTGAAGCTCCAAGGTGGCCCCCTCATCTCTGCCCATCACCCCCAGGGATTTTCTAAACAGCAGAGTTTAGTTGAGCCATCAGAAAACTCTGCTATGGATTCCTTCCTATTGCCAAGAACTGAAACCAGTCCCCCTCTCCACAGTCTGGCCCTCTCCTTGACAGCATCTGCACAGTTGATATTTTCATGGCCTCTGCTCTAATCTCTTACTTTCTCTAAACATAAGAGGCTTGTTCCTGCCTTAACAACTTTGCATGATCCACTCACTCTGCCTGGATTACTTTCTCCCTAATATTCACAAGGACAGAGACTTCACTACTTCAAGTTTTTGTTTTGTTTTTGTTGAAGCCTTTCCAGGCCATCCTGCTAAGCACTGCAATTGGCCCATTCTCTTCTCCTCATGCCCAATCTGCCATATCTTGCTCCATTTTTATTTTTCTACAGTATCTATCAGGCTCATTTGCTTATTTATTGTACTTAACTTGTTTGCTATCTCCTCATGTTAAAATACTCTCTATGATGGCAGATAGCTCATCCATCAAGGTATTCAAAGCACCTGTCACAGCATCTGGAGCAAAGTAAACATCTGCTGGATGACAGAATGTCAAAGATTACAGATTGGAGCATCAATCAAAAATATATGAAGGGTTATAAATCAATCCATTTGTTAATAATGATTGTAAGAATAAATTTAAAAATTAATATGAAGTATTAAATCAGTAAAGGGAACATCTATGTATCTATATCTATAGCTATATCTATATATATATAGAGAGAGAGAGAGAGCTTAAAACAGAGAAACAAAAGCATATTGATGGTTATTGAGACTAGAGGAAGGGAGAAATGAGAATTTACTTAATGGGTATGGAGTTTCACTTTTGCAAGATAAAAAAGTTCTGAAAATGTGTTGCTCAACAATGTTCCATAAATATTCCTAACACTACTCAACTATGCACTTAAAATGGTTAAGGTGATAAATTTCAATTATACATAACTTACCACAATTAAAAACCAAAACATATTAAATAGCTAATGGGAAAATTATAATTATGTCCTGACATCTTAAATTTTGGGTCAAAATTTCAGTTATAAATATGGAGGAAAATACAAACATTAATAAAAGTAACGTATTTATACACTGTGGTTTAAAACATGAGAAGCTTAGGAAATGTTTTTGGGAAAAGAAAAAGAGAGAAAGGAAGGAAGAGAAAAACCTGCGAAGAGTAGTTTGAATAGTGATTATCTCCCTACCTGCCACCTTCATATGAGCTGGAAAACAGTCACACTCTTTTCTAAGTTTGGAGCATCTTACAACACTTATCCATTACACCTTCAACTTCAGGAAATGTCTTTATGAGTTCTTTCAGCATACTTATTGTTTGCCAGAATCACTTTCTCTAGGTCACCTTGATCCTTCTCATCACAGCAACTTTGCTCACTTATGTCAGGAAGTTGTATCTTCACCAAGTTCCTCTGCCAGCGTGTGTGGCCTTTCTCAAGGGTGGCTGTGTATATCTCCAGGGTGCACTGTCATTTAAGGTGAATGCATAAATTTGCTTGGGCCATGGGAGTTCAAGAGGCAACAATGCTGAGATCTGAGAAGCTGAGGTCAGCCACATGTCCACACAACTCAGCCTCAGTAACAATCCCACAGAAAGGCTCAGGCAAACTTCCCAGACTGGCAATGCCTTACACATGTTGTTAAACTTCGTGGCAGGTAAAGTAAGCAGAAGTGCATGTGACTCCAATACGCGGGGACACCTGGAAGGTTGCTGCTGGTTCCTCCTGGACCTCACCTTCTGAACTTTCACCCTTTGATAATTTGAATCTTTCCCCTTTGGTGGGACAAACCATAACCATGAGTACAGTGGCATCTGAGACCTGTATTCCTCTAGTAAATCATCAAGTTTTGAAAGTGGTCTTGAAGACCCTCAAAACTTCAATACAAAAGGTAATACACAGAAACTGATAAGACATTTGGAACACAGAATTCTATAAACATTAGACTCTGCTCACATATTTTTACATTCTAATGGGAAAAGACTATTGAAAATAAGGAATGGAATCCCAATGGTGATCTTATCATTATATGATTGACTTGTAGATTCTGTGTTTGTTACCATTTACCCTGAGCTTTTTGAAAGCAATGGACTGCATGCACTATGTAGGATTATTATAGAACATCTGAATACAGTGACTAGAAAAGAAAGTTCCTCAACAATGCTGCTTAAATATGTTCTTTTTCCATGTGGATAGCAGGGGAAACAATTTCAAGAATATTTTAGAGGAATTAAAAGAATTTAAGTTCTTATAAAGCTCATTTTGTAGTTTTTAAAATGTTTGCAAGTATTTTAAAACTTTACAACATCAAAGTACAATTTCTCTTAATAATCTTATGTTTTAAAATTGACACATTTTGTGGTGCGATTAAAACAAGACTATCATTAGAGGTGAGAGACTAGGTAACAGAAATATGCTCGGTGGCAGTAATTTACAACAATGTTTAGTTTCACAATTTCCAAGTGAGAATCTGCCATCATCTGAATTCTGAAGATTACACTGATGTGTAGAGACTTAACAGGTTCAGCATGGAAACTTTAAAAACAGTTTCTTTTCTCATTACAGGGAAATACACATCCTTAGATTTTTCTGAAGAATCTAGCAAGGAAAATTAGACAAATCATCTGGAGCTTGTCACTCTTAGGTTTTTCTAAAAGTACAAGATATATAGAGAGAGAGCTTTAAAAATTTTGTTTTAGGGAACATACTACAAATTTCTCTTATGTGTAAGTATCAAGACAGATTGTTTCAACTACTGTACCTACTTAAAATAGTTACTATAGTTACTGCTTGACTTACTTAGCTCCTTAGAAGATGTAAATCTGGCTCAATATCTAAATCCATAAAGAAATTTGCACACTATATTTTCATACTCATTTTTTCTCCATAAAATTATACATTGAAAACAATGTGGATAATTCTACTGGCAATTGTGCCTTCATTAAGAGATGAAAGTTAGCAATACATCGCATTGACCAATTTACTTGAAAATTCTCAAAGCTGGACAAGATAATAATATTGGGTTGCACTGTATTGTCAGACATGACTGATGTTAATAAACATCCAATTCAATTCCAGGTAAGCCTTTGTGATGCTCTCTGAAGGAACTGAGATTTTACCCTACTTGCAGGCTATATTAGACTGTCACAGTTTCACACACATTGGAAGATATAACAATCCTGGTCACGGACCAACAATGGTTTACTACTCTGATCAAATGCAATAGTTGTAGTATCAGTGCTTTCTTGTATTGATCCTCTTTTCCCCAATTCAAACAAGGAACGTGAAGAACACTAAATGAGACAGACAGCAGGCTACATGGCAAAGGGGAATTCCTAGGGAGCTTGAATTTAACAAGCACAAAAATTTTATAATGGGGGATTTATATAAAATGACAACTTTATATAAAACAAATGTTTATAATGCTTTCCCTTTGTTCTGGAAGGACGCATTATTATACTGAACTGTAAACTTGTTTGACCTTGCTCTGTGAATACTCACTTCTCGCAAGGGTATTAGCAATACTGTGCTTTATTCCAGAGGTAGCTATTATCACTGTCTCCTAAACTGCTTCACTTTAGAAATATCCTCTAAAAGATTTCCAGAACAATGGTAATCAGCACTTAAGAAGCAAGGCACCACACACAAGTACTGCGGTAAGAGTACTCCAACTCCATAGAGCACAACATTTATCACTGCACCGCCACAGGGATAGAAGCCTAAATACTTTGGCCAGCTGTATCTTGGTATCAGAATCATCAAAGAAAACACAACAGTATTCAAGATCTGGATGGAATGGCACTCCCACTTAAATTGAGTAAAATCAGCTCAGTTCTGGGTGTGGCTCCCCCATGGCTACCACATATTCCTGGCAGTGCAGGAAGTCATTGTGCCAGAGTAGGTGGGCACATCCTTGTCCCTCACAGAGTTGGGAACATGTTTGTGGACCACTTAAAACATGCTTAAGCTGAGAAAGAACAGCTCAGTGGACCACATAGAGACAGATACTCTCAGAAGAGTCAATAAGCCCTGCATACTCTAAGTGGGCTCCTTCTGTTTGGGTAAGGCAGTGCCCCAGGCCCAGGAGCCAGTCTCCTGTAGCTGAATGGTCTTGTAAAGACTCCACTCAGGAGACTGCCATTCCTGACAGTGCTTCTTGAAATGTGTATAAATAAGAGTTATTCATGAAGAAATGTTCATCAATAACAGCTTAATCCTATGCTTTTTTCATTCAAATTTTCAAATATGCTATTTATTAGGTATAAGTGAAAATAAGATAAATGTTTAAATTAACCATTTGTATAGCAAAAGACACATTGCCACTAATCCTCCTCAAAACACTCAAACATACTTAACCCATTGTTCTTGCCATTCTCTGAAGCAGTTCTGGAAATCCTTTCATGAGTGTCTTTACTTGTGTTATCATGCCTGCTTCAATGTCCAGAACCAACTAAAAACATTTATTTACATGGTCATTTTGACTGTGGAGAAGAAACAGAAGTTTCACAGTGCCAGATGTGGTGAATAAGGTGGGTGAAGACACACCACAGTGTTTTCATGAACCTGCCTTTCTGATGGATGACACCTGACAGCATCATTCACTATATTTGTGGTCATACCTCACAAAAGACTCAAGAAAGAGGACTTCCATAACTGCTTCAGAAGGTGGCAAGAAAAGTGAGGGGGAGTATTTTGAGAAGGATTAGTGCCAATATGTCTTAAAAATTCAAACATTCACTATATATTTCAATCACATATCATATACTCTAAATTCCACTAAACTTATTTCAAATTAGTTACTTCTACACAAGTTATATTTTTTCTGATCATTTTCTCTCTTACAGTATGTTTTCTCCTTTATCTATAGCACACTAGCAGAGGTACTATGTGAGGGGAGCCACTGTGATTCTGTCACTATCTGCACCCATTTTTAATTACACCAATCCTTTCACACTCAGATTGGAACATAAAGCCCTTTCCCTCTTCTTGTAGTCATCAAACATTAACTATTCACTCTACTTTCATTCATCAATTCCTTAGATGTAGCTGCATATAATAACCATGAATGCACTTAGCATAGAGAAGGATTCAATAAATTATAGGTAGAAATCCTATATGCTAAGAATTGTAGTAAGTGATAAAAGACAAAGATAAATTATTCAACATTCTTCACATCGAAGATCTTCTTGGTCAATCTATAGAGAAGAATGTTTAAAATGCAAAGATTTCTCCAATGTAGTATGAACCAAATTCCTACTTAGGGGAAGAGATCAAATATAACAGGATAGGATTTGGTAATTAGGATTTTCTCACATCATCATTAAAGACATTAGCTATAACAATATCTTTCTTTTGCAAAGGAAGTGCAAACATGGTGATGGTGATTTATTCTGATCCAGGTGGAAAAAAGGACAGAAGGGATCAAAGATGCCCTGATTTATATTCTGGCCTCAGAACCATTTTATTAGAAAATCTCATCAAGTTGAGAGAGAATATTGATATTCACAAGAATGACATCCGATGTCTTCCTTCATACTGGAGGTCATGAAAAATACGAAACATATTCTTTCAAATACCTTGCTGAGCATGTCAGCTCATGCCTGTAATCACAGGATGCAAGAGTTTGAGGAAAAAGAATCACAAGTTTGGTGCCAGCCTCGGCTGCACAGTGAGACTCTGATTAAAACAAAATGTTTAAGGGGCCGGGGATTTAGCTCAGTGGTTCCGCCGCCAGCCTTGCAGGGGTCCCAAGTTCGATCCCCAGTACCAAAAGAAATATGTACAAAACTACATGTGCCTTGCAAGCTTCTCGCCACAGCTTCCCTGAATTCTGGGATTACAGACACGCAGCACTGCACCCTGCTGATTAAAACTATTTTTTAAAACTCTCCTATTAAAAAAAATGTTTAATTCCAAACTTTCTGCACCTCATCAAGGATCTCTGAACATGGTCACAGAGGAAAATGCAGATTTAGCAAATGATGAGAATGAGAGTAAGAACTACCAGAATCCTTCTTCCTTTAAAATTTTCATTCCGGGGCATTTAGAAGGCGGAATGTGCTCTCCATCTGGGCCTAGTGACCACCGGTCTCTCTTATTTTTAACGAGTCACTTTCTTTGTACAGTCTTGTTATATTTTTTGTCTATGAATAAGTATTTGAGACTCATAATTTTATATAACTATTTTAAATTGGCAATGTAGCATCACCATTGTTCATCATACTTATTATGTGATTAAAGTGCCATTCGACTTCATAAACTTTCTATTTGAGAGATTTAATTCTGCAAGTACTGAGGGTGTAAAGTCAGAGTAACAGTGATAATAAATACATGCATACTTAGCATTTCACATTATTGTATAGATTTTCAACAGAGGGAATTTAGCTTTTTTAAAGTTAAAATAATACTCCTACCTACATTCTTTAAGTGATAGTCATTAAAATTATAGCATTTAAATAATTTCCAAAATTTTTGCTCAGAATTAAAACCATAAAATATAGAAATGTTAGTGAAGTTAATCCCTTTTGTTGATAATAGGCATACACCCTTTTAAAGAGTACAGACTATTCCTTTAGACCTTTTCTTTCTATTTCACAATTAGGAATAGGGGAAATGGGAGGGATAGGGGAAAGGAAAGAAGGGAAAAGAAAAATATGAGAAAAGGGAAAAAATGGAAACCAGTTATTTGTAAATAGGGAAGGGTGGAGGGGGTGAAGGGAGGGCTGGGAATGGGGAAAAAATGAGAACCAAGATACATCATGTAAAGGTACAAGATCCTAATGATGAATGTAACTATATTGTATACCTAAAATGTACCAATAAATAAACTCAATTTGAAAAAGAGTACAGACTATTTCTGCAAACATGAGTATTTAGAATGAGAAAAATAAATGAGTGTTAGTAATAAGTTAGTATCAACAGAAATATACATAATTTAGGATTGTCCACATCATTTCTCCATTTTTCTCATATATAAATATATCTGTGCAACATTATTGAGACTTTCATTCTTTACAAGGAAACCAAAAAAGTAATATTAGCTAAATGAATTGTTCTCTTCATCTCTTAGATGAAAACATTCTTTCCTTGCAACTCTTTCAAATCTTTGAAAAATGTCACCTATAGCAAAAGACAAGAGGAACGTAAAATCTGAATTAATCAAAGTTTTGATATTCATACTGTGATTTTTTCCAAATTGCCCCTTGATTTTCAAGCAGAGATCTAATCCTGCTCAATGCTGAAACAATTTCACAAAAAGTTTGTTCATTGACTATAAGAGCGGGGAAACGATATATTTTCTGTCCTTTTTCTGTTCATTCCTCATTTACACAGGTATAGAATTAGAAAAAATAGAGAGAAAAAAGACTGAGAATCAGTGAGAATCTGCTGGAAAACTCCGCTTCCCTTTCCTCACCAACTTGATTATCTCCAAAACAAAGTAGTCCACAATGAGTATCCCCAGTGAAAACAATCTTTTCTTCTCTAGTTAATGAATCAGGAATTTTTCACTCAGGAAGGTGTTGGTAGCAATGAATCAGTTATTTCATAATAGGAAAAATAAAAGGCATGTTAGGGAAATGACATGGAAAAAAAATGTGTATCACTCTATTCAAAAAAATTTTGAGGACTCATAAGAAATCAAATAGGCAAAAAATTAGCGAAGTCAAATTTCTTAGCATATATGGAGTAAAGAAGTGCCATGTGTTGCCATTTGTTTGTCCTTTAATCACAATGAAATTGCCAGTTTCTGTGTTCTTTTAGATTTTTTTGTATTAATTCTATATAACCTTCACTTCTGTCCCTAAATATCTCAGACCTTGTGATACATTATTCCAATTAACTACTCTTTGGCAGTACTTTGATCCTTTTCCTCATTCTCAACTGTAGCCTCAAGGGGACAATTTTTTTTTTTAAGTGATTAACTCAATTCTTCAAAAGTTACTATGATAAAACACTAGTTTCATCATTTACTCCCCCAAACAGCTTTTGGCTATTATATGTATCTCAACAAAGAGCTCCAAACTGCCCTGTTAGAGAAACCTAAAAATCTTTCTGGATTCTCTCTGGAATCTCCTATCCAATCAACAACAAAGCCTTGCTAGTTCTAAGTGCATTAATATCTATGGCAGATGTCTCCTCCATTCACAACTCATGAAATGTATTTTGGGTGATGAAAGAAATAGTCCCATAGACTCAGTATGGAAAGTTGAGTTTTATACAAAATAAAAAATTATCGTTATATCAAGCAGGCGATGGCAGTTTTAACTATTCTCCTTATTAAATTCAGATCCAAGAAGAGGAATCAGTTTAAATAGGAGAAATATGAGAGAAATGCTTTGACAGAGAAAACATAGCTAAAGAATATAATCACAGTGGGAGATTCATACCTTACAGAAGTTTCTCTACAGAAAAAGAACCCACTACCTTTCTGAAAAGTTGTATCTCACATTCAATGAAGTTGCTTTTTCCTCCAGCTATTTTCTGCTGTTATCATCCCTTCGGTAAAAATATATCATGGATCATTTACTTACTTTACAGTAGTTTTGCTGCCATTAAATATAACTTTTATTTTTATCACAAATATATAAAACTGATACAGATCAAATTAAAGAGAAAGTGAATAAAATCTTATTGAAAGCAGATACTGTTGAATAGTTAAGCAAAATGTTCACAGTGACCATAGGGAACTATATGATGTCATCATCTTCCAAAATATAGTACTTGGGCCGGGGATTTAGCTCAGTGGTTCCACCGTCTGACTCGCAAGTGCAAGGACCCGAGTTCAATCCCCAGTACCAAAAAAAGTACAAAATATAGTACTAACTGAAAGTTCCATTTTTAAAGTTTCAAGGATTACCCTGGAAAAAAATAATTTTTATGAATATAAAATAAATCAGAATAGATCACAGTTTGATTCTCTAATCAAATACTCTGAGTGAAATAAACAAAAAATCTGTAAAGAAATGCTGTGTCATTTACCTTGTTTCATAAGGAAATGAATACTTTAAATGAGCATAAAAGTCAAAGTATCAGTGTGTTTTCTGCCCTGAAAGCTACAGTACTACCCAGGCTTGAAGACTGTGTAACTGAGGTAAGAAGTCACCTGTTATGATGAAATGGATTAGTTCATGAAAATTAGTAATGACTTTACTGCCCTAATGAAGAAAGTTAGATATTGAGAAAATAATATTTTAAATATCTGGTGAAATATTATTCTGTTCAATATTTCAATTAATTTTGGACATCATTTTGCCCAGGTAACTACTAAGTAGAATAATTTATAAAATTTTAACCAAGTTTACTTTAATACACACAGGAAGATTTCTGCTCATTACCAGTGGGATCAGTGAGGTCTCGGGGTGGCAAAGAGTTAATCTGGTTTGCAAGATCACAGGAGAGTTCACTGACATTGAGATGATGTTGTCCAATGTCACAGGAGAAAGCAGTGAAATATCCCAAGCACAGATGACAGCAGTGACAGCCACAAACCCTCTCACTACTCTCTGAAACAATACCCAGAGGGCGATGGGCATATTGCCTGTATTAGTACCATCATTTTGCTCAGCTCCAACAAACTAGTGAAATTTAAAAAATAATAATAATAAGTGATTCACAGAATATAAGCATATCAGATGGATATTTATGTTAAAAATGAAAATAAACATTGAACGATGTTTTCAAATAATTTCCAGATATGAAGATATGCTCAAATAGATAGGTTGTGGAAATGCAGCTCTATCTTTTTAAATAGCACGCTCTAACAAATAGCAATAACTTGCAAGTAGATCAGTTGTAAAGGATTTATTATGCTATCAATTTAAAAGATTCATTGTGTTTACAAATGCTTGGAAAATTTTCACTTAACTCCATCTATAAAATCAAACACATTCTAGTATAGACCTTGTATATATTGGATCAAAGAAAACAGGTACATAAGACTAAATGTACCTGAATGCCTGCTAATGAAAAATAGCATACTTTAACTATCTGAAATATTCAGAGTCTGGGTAGTGCAAATTAATTTTCCATAGGCTGTCTCTTAATTACCCTAAACTCCAAGTTAGGAGAGTTCTAATTACTTATACTTCTGCATATCAAACCAGCAGCCCGAAGCAGTAACGCATGATGCTTATTTTGGACTAGTTAGAGGGGTGGCCCATGTGGGAAAGAAATCCCTCACTTTTACTACTGAGCAATCAGCCCTGCTCCCTCCATGCAGCCAGCAAGCAATTTATCAAAATATCACTTCCAAACACACCCAGAAGTCTCGGAGAGGAGTTTTGATCAATTTTCTCCATTTCTTTACAAGTGTGTGATGTCGGACTGACAAATGCTCCTTTAGCGCCTGTTCCTTAAACTAGCTCTGCTAGGAGCTGATGAAACAGGGTTAGCACAAATACAGACAGTTTCAGGCACAGACAGAGGATAAGGCTAAACATGCCTTCTGTGTGGCTAGGAATCCAAAAATCTGTAAGTAGGCTTAATACTTCTTTCAATGCAGAGAAATACACTCCATACTGGGAAATACAGTGTCACTGACTATTAATGTAGTGCTTTCTTTTGCTTTCTTGTCTGTTTTTTATCCAAATGCATGGCAGCAGCACTCAAAGGACCCTATGCATACGAGCTTGAAATACTGAGCTGGGGGAAAATTGCATGCAGTTCTTAGGTTTCCTCTTTGATGACTCTAATTTATTAGGTATAGAAAGAGGCTCCAGAATATGTTTCAATCTTCTAGGGAAAATTGTGGCAGCTAGATATTGGAATGAATCTCTGTTTTAGAATCCTTATAATCACACAAAATTGTTTTGTGGAAGTCCTGTTATCCACCCTACACCATATTAGCCAAAATCTAGTTTTGGAGATGAATAATGAAGGATAAACTTTGTGCTATATGGTAACATCGGATTTGATTTCTGTACCTGCCACAAAACTTATTTTCCTGTTAACTTAGAGAAAAATTGGCATTTCACTTTCCAGGTGATCATAGTCTCCAAACGTCTGAGGCTTGGAGAAGAGGCACTGGAAAGAGTGATATTTCTATGTCATGGATAATCCTCTTCCCAAATAATGTACACGGGTCAGTAGATGAAAACTGCAAAAATGTAATTGGTTGTCTACCTGATCACAGATATTTTAAAGCAACTTCGACACTGCAACTCTGGATTTCTTATAGAATTTTCTGTGATCGTTTCACAGTATTTGTAGAGCAAATTTATATTTTGAGAAAAACTCTGAAACAGCTGTTTAACTGAACATTTTAAGACAAATTTTAAAAGGATAATGGGAGTGAGTTTGAGATGACGGAATAGAGGCACCCAGACCTCACCTGCTGCTCCACAAAGGAAAGCCGGCACAGCAGGTGCTCAGCTGCATCTTGAGCTGTGTAATCGTGGAGAGCATAGGAATCGACAAAAGAAACACAAAAGGCTGTTAAATTCAGAGACTTGGGATAACAGTGTAATAAAAACAACAACAAATCTGCGCACCTAAGCTGAGGACCTGGCTCCATGGCTTGGGGAAAGGGCATCTCCCTCTTGTAGGAGAAGGAAGGGTGAGACAGTATTCAGCATAGACATCAGCAATCTTAGATACTTAGTTTCACAACCTTCACAGACTCGCAACCAATTAGATCAGTACCTGAAATCTGTGCAGTTAGCTTGTTTGGAAAGGATTTCATATCATCTCACAGCGAGCCCCCAGGGTGCTGTAGCCAAGATTCATCTTAAGAAAGCAACTATTATCTGAATTTGACTGTATTAGGAGTCACAATCCCGTGAATATTCCCATCTCCTGGGCTCCCCAGACATTTCCTTGCACTGGCTCAGCGAGTAGCTGCCTGGCAAGCCAAATTTGACTAAAGAGACCAATTCAGACTCAAATATGGTGAGTGCCCTACATAATGGGGCATGAGTGTTGGGACTTGGAGGAGAAAACAGAGTGTTCCCCCAAGAACTGGGAGATCAGGGAGCTTCTGAGACCAGGGACGTGGCCAGCAATGTGCAAATTCATGCTGGTGCCAGGACTAATGACAGTCACCCAGGCAGTTCTCACCACCTCTACCCAGTGCTGCAGACTATACCTGTCACTAAGAGATTAGAGAAAGAACTCTGTGTTTCCACTACTGCTGGCCTACATGAGAGTGCTGGGGTGTTGGGCAAATATTAGAACTGTGGGGAGAAAAGCCCAGCCATCAGTCCATTTCCAAGCATAAATGATTGTGGGGTGCCCAAGGTCTTGTTCCTTGGGGGACAAACTAATAGTAGTGCCACAGAGGGACAGCACAACTCCTGCCACCACCATATCATCTATGCAGTGTCTACCAGCAGCTACCTCACACCCTGGCTTATCATTCCCTGATCACAGGCTTGGGTAAAGTCTACAGAGGGTACTATAGTTCCTGTTACCATCTCTCCCAATGAGCCTCCTGGGCCCACATCACTCGTCAGAATACAAGTGCTTTAGGACCCTACACTACCGGTGTAGTGAATGCCAGAGACCCCATACAGATAAGGAAGACAGTGCCTAGAGGAGAGATGTACCTGTTGATGTGGCCACCAGGCCTAATGCAGTAGTGTTCACACAGTGCTGCCTACACCACACCTGCCTGAACTTCTAGAGTACCCCCACTCTTGCATGATCTTCAGGAAGGGGAAAAGGAAAGAAAGAAAAAAAAGAAAGAGAAGACAGAGAAGGACAGCCTAGAGTCCAGCTCAGAAACTCAGAGGCCATGGAAACCTAAGGAGATGAGGGATTCGAGAACTCAGGCCTGTTGGAGACTTGCAGACCAGTCACATAGTACTAGGTTTCAAATGAGGCCACTGGATATAGCAACTGGGTGGCTGTTAGTAGTGGACTTAGCTTGGGTGGTAGCAAACAGAAGACAAATATTCAAGAATGAAATGTTGATTTGAGGAACAATCTTGCTCAATCTAAGTCCTGAGTCTATTCCTTACCACTTGAATGAACCAGGAATATTAACTGAACTTCTCCCAACTAAGTTTTATAGTTAAAAATAAATTCTTAATTTAGAATTTTGGAGGAATTGACAGGTAATGCAGCAGAGTGACAAGAATAAATTGATTTTAATAAATGTTGTTTACCATTATTATCATCAATAAAATTTGCCTAAGTCAGAGTCATTAGGATCAAGGTATTTGGTAAGTAGGTCACTAACTCTTTTCCCCTCTGAGCTTATTTTCTAGTCAAAACTGGTTTATGTCAGTATTTGAAAAATTATTCTCTTATTTACTTTTATTCACCTTTTATCTTAAGTCAATGTTATGCAGTTCAACTCTATGATGTCATAAAGAATAGATAAGAAATAAAATATGTCTTTGCCATTGCTAGTGATGAAAAATAATTATGTATGATGTTCCAGACAGCTATGAAAAAAGACTCAAGGTCTACAAGGAGAAAGAAAACCACCTTCTGATCTCCACGCTCCAACTTAGCATCACTCCCAGGCCTGTTGTTCTACTGTTGAACCAGAATAATTTCAGAGAATAACAACAGACAAATCTACTCTGTGAGCATAAAAGAAAAAGAGAAAAACAGGGCCGTGCCACGATCATGTCTGAATACTAACAAAACATGAACATTGTGCAAATCTCAAATTTTCAAACATCCTCATCCCAGCTAATATGTGTGACTGCTGCCCATTTGTCAATCAACAATTTAGTTTCTTTCTAGTCCCTCCACTCTGGATATTGAGATATCCTATCATTAAATTCCTCCAGAGTGAACACCTGGGCCCCACCAAAGCCTAAATCTCATACGTATTCCCAAGATGCCCGAGTTCTGAGCTGTGTGCATTCTCCATCACTGCATAATGAGTAATAAACCCAAATTGCTCAACTACAGGTCTGTTTTCATAGCCTTAGCTGCGACAGTACTAACAACAAACAGAAAATGATTTTGCTGGCATAAGGTAAACTTGTTTTGACTTGGTAACGCTTCTGGATTGGACATGCAGCCCAGGCTAAATGTCTTCTCTCAGATTGTTTTTAAGAATGTGTAACACAGATTTGCACTGTTGCGTGAACTCTGTCTTGCAGATATTTGGAGCTAAGGCTAATTGGTTTATGACTTCATTGACTTCCTATTTTATCTTCAACAAACACATATCTTTTTGTTGAATTGTAGTTTTTGGATGTGAATTTTCCATTCATTGTTGTCAACCAAGAAAAATATTGCAGTGAAGCAGGATAATATTTTGTGTCTGAGGATTAAAGGAACTCGATTCAGTAGGAGTGGGCTTAACTCATATAGCTGCAGCATCAGGATTTCTAAATATAAAATGCAGGTTAGAGATATTCAAGCCTGAATTACAGCCTATGAAGTCTAACAAGTGAAGATGAACATGAAGATTTTTGGGGACTGGACATTTTTCTACCATATCTACTACCATATTCACTTTAAGTTTTATGCTTCTGTTTCTTTTTAACCTCTATTCTCTTTTTCCTTCTCATTTTTCTCTTTCAAACAGAATGGGGTTTTAAATATTGTGATCCAAAGCAACCTCCCAATTCCTTCCAATACATTTGGTGTCATATCACAGTGTATATTTAACAGGCATCCAAAAGAATGCTCCATTTTAGGACACATATGGAGTAAAGGTCATGAGATGATATTGATGCTTATTCAGGCAAACTATGTGCTTGGAAAGAATACTGAAAACTATAAACCATTATTACATTTTTGTTTATCTTATCTTTCTTGTTAAGAAATGAAATTACTGCTTGAACTAAAATTATTACATAACTACTATTTATATCTAAAGTAATAAGTTTTCCACATTGTTCAAATATTGGCTTAGAAGTAAACTCTTTTAGCTTGGTGAAAATAAATGAAACATTAATTATTATGTCCCTGATGCTTGAAACAATTTAGCAACCTTATCAATATGCCTTTTGGTCAAATCACTCCAGCAATTCTATGATTAACTAAATGCTGTGGATAGGTAAGTTTTGCCTGAACTTGTAGATTAAATTATTAATTCCACATAGATTCTTTATTTTAAAATCAGCCTACCAATGTTTTCTCATTTCTAACCAAGTATCCAAAATTAATCACCTCTCTGAAGCAGCATGTTTTGTGACATGACAGTAATGTGCCTGCCATAACCAATCAGGTGAAACAGCATTGTGAGGCAGGCGGTTCAAAGATGAGTCTTAAAAATTAATGAGCAAAGGGAGTAAAACATGTACACTTCCAACCTTCCTTTTCTTTGAAGTATCTAAAGAGGGCATATGAAAACACAGTTTTCTTCAAAGACAGTTATTTAAATTTCAAATAGACTGTTTTACATTGCTAAATTTTAAATAAAATTAAGTATCATGTACTCAAGTATCATTGTTTTTAAAAGTAAAAAAATACTTCTTCTGTAATCTTCCTAGTCTCAGTTTCCCCCAACCCTTTATGAAATATTTTTGCCATTTAATACTCTTCATCCTGTCAAGTTCTCCAAAATTGTTATCCCTTGTAATTCTCATTTTTTTCTATGTTTTTTATTTACACTCAAATGGAAGATACAGGATAAATATAAAAAATGTTCCTTCATATAGATATAGATCCATTCATTTTAAAGCAGATTATAATAACAAAGATTGATGCATTGGCAAGATATATTAAATAGAACATAGTAGAATATGTAAATGAAATTTTACTTTACAATTTTACAACATGTGGGAAGAACTATAGTATTAAATCAACATATAATGTGAATAAGGTACATATTATCACCCATAAAACAACCACTTATCAATAAGTGCAGCTGGTTAAAGGAAAATAAGTACAGCTAAAATGCCCATAGATAAAGATTTTTAAATATCCAAATTAATGTTCCCACAAGAAGACACGAAAGGAAGAACATAAGCAACAAAGAGCAGTGGAAAAAATTATAAAACTCATAGTAAGCTGGAATACTTACAGCCCACCAAATTAACAAATACATTTTGTGCTACGAACTAACACCCCAATTAAACCTCAAAGATTGTGAGACTAGATAAAGAACAAAACACAACTCCATTATGTTTAGTCCATTACATGAGCCACATTTAAATATTTTTTAAATACAAAGTAAAAGCAAAGTATAATAAAATCACAGCATGCAAAAATTGATCACAAGACACTTCTATGCTATATATATAAAAAAGTAACATAAAAATAAAGAACATTACTTCAAAGTTACTAATGATCCAATTCTTTCAAGAAAAAAACAGTAATCCTAAAGGTGACAGAAATTAAGGGATAAATAGAAAACTCTACAATCATAGTTGGATATTTTAACACTTCCTTTTCAATAATTGACAGAACAAAAGGCCATATGTCAATAAGGATACAGAAGATGAAATAATACTATAAATCAACTTGTGCTAATTGTTACAAAATACTAAACCAAGAGAAGAAAATATATATTTTTGAAATGTATATATTATAGTTGATAATATACAGAAAATAGTAAATATTTTTTCTTAAAGAAATAAATAGTAAATATCTTAGGATTATGAAAAACATCTATCAATAACATATAAATAAATGGAAGTGACTATATTCCAAAGAAATTGAATTCACAGTAACAAGTAGCCAACTCCTTGGCTATACTTTGCCAACCCTAAAGTACACTCTATGGTGAAACCATAAAATAAGTTTTTAATAAATTCCAAAGGACAAAAGTCATACAAAGTACATTCTCTTTCTACAATAAATTAAAAATCAATTATGCTAAGATATATAGAACAGTTCCAATTATCTGGGACTTAAAAACACCTTTCCAAATAGCTCATGGTACAGGAAAGAAACAAGAAAACCTGATATGGATATTTCTAGAAAAGACCTGCAAGATCCAAAATTTCTCAACAAAATGCAGACACTCTTTGATTTACGGTGGGGTCATGTCCTGGGAAACCCACCACAAGTAAAAAATATTTTTAAGCCAAAAATGCATTTGTAGCACTTAACCTGCCAAACATACTGGAACCCTCATGAATGAAATTAATGCCCTTATAACATGAGGCCAGGAAGATTGCTTAGCTTTTTCTACCAGGCAAGGATAGAACCTGGAAGACAGCTCTCATAAGAACTGGACCCTACAGGCAGCCTGAACTCAGACTTCCATCCTCTGGACTGTAATAAATACATTTCTATTGCTTATCAGCCATTCAATCTATGGTACTTTTTAATCACAGCCCAAATTGACTCAAATGCTAGAACACACATATTTTTCTGTTGCAGGTGAAAAATGGTATAAGCAATGTAGAAAATTATAACTCAGACATAAAGTTTAATTACACTCATTTACCCAAGAAAAATGAAAATATATCTATAGAAAAATTATATGAGAATAATAACAGCTTATTCTTAATAGAAAACTGAAAAAAATCACAGTATAATACCAATGTTAACAATTTATAATATGTATATACATTGGAAAATTATCCCTTATACAAATAAATGGTTGATGGAAGAAACAGATTAACCTTAAAATGTAATATTGATTGAAAGAAAAAAACACAAATGAGTATATACATGTCTGAAGTTTCTAAGCTATTATAATAGAACTCTGTGGTTTGCTTCTTAGGGTAAGGAATTGAGTGAGTGGGAATGAAGGCAATTCCTGAGTGAGATCAGTATTGTATATCCTGTTTTGGGTAACAGTTACATGACAACCTATAGTTGTCACATTTCTCAATCCATACACTTGCATTTGACCATGGTTCTGTACCAAATATTACACGAACATAAAAATATTGAGTGAAGGCCGGGGATTTAGCTCAGCGGTTTTGGTGCCTGACACGCAAACGCAAGGTCCCGAGTTCGATCCCCTGTACCAAAAACAAACAAAAAAATATTGAGTGTAAAGTGTCCACTGCAAATCTGAAGCTGCTTTAGAGGTCATTACTGATGATAATACTCACTAGATATATGGTTTTTAATTAATGTTAATCTTTAAAATATCCTAAATGACTAAGAGCCTTTTTTAAAAAAAAAAAAGGAAATTGTATAAATTTAAAAGTCTTATCTGATGTATATTACAAGTAAATATCAATAGCAGGGCACTCTTAGATCATCTATGAGATAAAACAAAGCTAGAAGTTCAAACCAAATAAAAATGGCATCAAAAAAGTCACCAAAGGCCTTATTTCCAAGGATTTTATTTACAATCTACATTTGATTACTTGACATCTAACAGCAGTTTTCTTAGATGTGCTCTCTTTTAAGTATTGTGTTCAGAGATTTCTGTAGTTTTTATATTTTGAGTTTAACAACAATGCAATGAAGGATGTAAGTTTTTTCACCCTCTAGAAAAATACAGTTCTCTGAAGAGACAACTAAAACTGGTAGATACATAAATATGATTTCCTTTAAAAGATCAACCACTTGTTACAAGTACTGTATTAAAATTAAAACAAAATTGAAATATTTTTTGCTTTTAATTTGAGACAAACAATAAAAAGCAGATACCTGTTTAGAGATTCCAATGACAGTGACTGTCAATGAGATTCCTATAATCCTGGATACAAGTTAGTTTTTGGCTTATGGGCCAACTTACTCATCATCTTTGCTGAACAGTGACTGGTTTTTCTTCTCTGACTCAAAAAGAAAACATGGTCATGTTTGTCATTCAAGTTGGATGGGCCTCATAACTCTGGTATCACCAAACATCAGTGAGCACTGTCCTTAGAAGAGAATGGTTAATTAATTGTATTTGTTGGGAGTTCAGATGTGCTTTGGGAGCAAATATGTTTAACACTGTAAACAGAAAGCTACTGTATTCCTCTGCTTTAAAAGTAGGCTATGCCATTCTCTACATTTCCCACATATAAAACATTGTTCACTATTTTTCGAGACCAAAAGCTTTAGTTCAATTCAGTGTAACAATAATTAATTTATCACCTACCATCATTTGTGATCAAGTAGCATTTGGTTGCTTATTTAATGTTATCCATTCTTTGACTATTATACTTTTGTATCAATTAAGTGTATTAAGTAAAACCATTGTGAAATTGGGATGATAATTACATTGCAAATATGTAGAGAATGTATGCTTGTTTTGTGGAGAACGCAGCACATATAGGAGCAAGCCAGGATATAATACTTTTCTTCTTTATCCTTTGCCCGCAAACTTTCCCTGCTCTGTGGTAGATTGCTTTCTACTCTTTAAATTTTTGAACTCTAATGTTCTCATGCAATCGAGGATCTAAATGTACTGCTGTATGTATAAGTAACAGTTTTCCTTCTGAAGGCAACTACACTTTAAGTTAAAGGAGTGATTCTTCTATCCTGGAGTTTAAAGTGTCTACATATCTTATTTATCTTTGTACCACTAGTATGCAGCTCCGTAAATGCTACTTAATAAACTGTTGATAAACAGAGGAACTAATGAGTGAGAACATGTTTCATTGAAATGGAGTGTAAGGCTATCCAAATGCTGCCAAATCATGAGGTATCTCTGATGGTGATTAATAAAGGCCATATGTAGCCATCATAAAGAATTGTTAGATTTCAGAGATTCAGTGCTATGTTTTGCCTTTTACACTTAGTGAAATCTAGTTATTATGTTTCAATTTTGACTTTTTTCCAATACAGAAATTTGAATATTTTGATTATGTTCTTAATTTGCTTTAGTACTTTAAATTCACAGACAAACATAGAAAAGTAAGTTTGCGATGATCATTAGGCAGTGAACCCTACTTTAAAACTCAACAATAGTAGTGTTAAATATTTAAGGAATTTTCCAGTATGAGTATCTTTAAATTCATAACATTTTTTGCTTTTGGCCTAAATATAGGAATTTCTTGGTTACCTAACAAACATTATCTTCCTCAAATATCACAGGACCCATTCGGTCACCTATATTCTTAAGAGTAAGGCACATTAGAGATCCGCAGGAACTCAAACACTGAACAGTCCTGGAGAGCCTGACTTGTTTGAGGAGTGGGGCAGGAATTCCTGCGGGCTCTCTGGGTTTCAAATAGTAAAGCTTCCTGTATTCTAAGACATTGTCATCCAGGGACGAACTGAAATCAAAGGGTGTCCCACCAAGACATCAATGAAGGAAATGAATGAGAGACAGAATGTATTCATTTATAAAGCAAACATCTTTCATTCTTTCTGTAAGTCTTACTATATGCTTTCTTCATATTGGTCCTTCTACTAGTCACTAGGGGCACAATGATACAATGGTGAGAAATGGGTTTTACTTATGAGCTCTATTACCATAGAGCTTAAAATCTTTCTTGATTTAAAGTTTTCAAAATAATACACTTAAGAGAAAGACACAATCTCTCCTGTACCATTCCCAAAAGTGAGAGGGAGCATATCAGAGTAATGGAGATTAAACTGCTATGATTGGCTATAATGGAAATGATCAAAAAGAAGAGTAGGAAGTGAAGCTAGCATCATATGATGTCATGATGATACCTGATTTGGGAAATGATATGTTATATAATGTCAATCTCTGCAAAAATATTAATAAGCTTTCTATTTTCTACTGCCTTCATGGTTGTTTTATATAAATGTTAAACCTTTCAAGTGTCACATGGAGCATTAAGATGATGCTGTTGAATGCTGGAAGTGAAATCAAATGGATCACGATGATCAAATGTTATTTTTGTCATATAAAGCCAACAAGTCACATACTTGTTTCAAACAGTTTGGGATTATTTGTTACTAGGAAAACCATATCCAGATATTTTCACCAGTCAATAACGTTTTAAATAAGACTTCATTTGATACAGAAAGAAAATAAAAGCAAGAGGAAGAGTATTGTGTAAAGTAGAAAAAGGAAGAGAAGATGAGAAATAGAAACAGAAAAGGAGAAAGGAGAGTGGGAAAAAGAACCAGAGGAAGGGAGGAAAGGGAAAGGGATGGAGGAAGGTGAGAAGGAAGGAAGGCAAGGAGGAGAAAGGAGTTTGTCGTGCATCTGCATTTATTTACTACACTCTCAGAGAAACTTTACACCTCTAGCTTAGCAAACTAGAAAGCCAAGAGCAGATTTAGAACCACTTTAAAGGTATATACTTTCTGGTTAATCAACTCTCGTGATAAAATTCTTTAGATGTGATTTCAATTTTCTATCTCTGATTAACCAATCACCTGTTAGCTTTGTACCCTCCTTTTCTTTCTCAGAGAGCTTTATTCCACAATTGCAGTAAGCTGAAATATAGGTTCAGCTATCAATAAACATGTGGTATTTTTAGTCAATAACCAGTTTAAAAATTTTATCACCAGAAACAATGAATTAGCTCATTTATTATAGAAATTATGTTTATTCTGTTAAAATCTCCAGAGATTCCAGCATAGAGTTGAATTCACAGGCTCTTTTTAAATGAGCACTGACTTCAGAATTTATAAATAGATTGAAACACTGGCCCCAGATTTTCATCCCGCCCTGCACCCTCTCCTTTGCAGTCTAACTTTGCACACACAGATGATTGGCCTGTATGAGCTGCTTTACACTGTGGGATTTTATTGCTTGGACAAGCAAAGTCTATTTTCTGTATACTTTCCCTCTCACCCTCTTGGGTACTCTTTCTAGACTTTTGTGACTATGCCAGCAACAGTTTGACAAGGCTTGGCTTATCTGAAGCCAAGCTAACCTGGGGGATGGATAAGACCATTCCAGTCGCCCTATCCAAAGGCAAGCTCCATGAGCCAATAGCTGGCCAACCTGTAAAACTCTGCTGAAACTCAAGTTTGATTAGCCGAAGCATGCACCAATCCCTAGCTGACTCAGACGTGTAAGCAATCAATGCTTATTGCTCTATGCTGATGAGGTTTTCCAGGGACTTGTTACACAGTATTATGCGGCAATTGATTACTCATACAGGTGCAAAGACATTGAGGTGCATTTTTTTCCCTTTGACCTAGCCAGGAAAAGTGAAAGCCATTCTGATTGGAAAGATTAAAACCTTTCTATATTTTGAAAGGTTTGCATTTAAAAATAAATCTAACTTGGCTGGGGATTTAGCTCAGTGGTTCCAGCGCCTGTCTCGCAAGTGCAAGGACCTGAGTTCAATCCCTGGTACCAAAAAAACATAAAAATAAATAAATAAATAAATAAATAAATAAATAAATAAATCTCACTTGAAACCTACATATTAATCTGCATTTAGGGTATTACTTGGAGTGTCAACTACATGGTAGAGAAAATGGTGAGAAACCTGTACATACATCAGATGAAAGTTGGTTTAAAAAAAGAAATGGCAACCACAAAGATCAGAAGACTTGGAAGGAGACAGGAAGGAGATAGTTTCCCAGACAGACTTATTTGGGGAAGACTGGGTGTGTATGTTTCTACTGTTGCTCCAGAGAACAGACTAGGGGCAAGTCTATGCCAGTGTGTATCACAGAGAGATGTCAGGTGACTAAACAGAAGTACTCAATATTTTGAGCACTCTAACAATTAAATGTACTCAGAAATTCAGTATGCTAAGTTCTCTCCAAAAGCCAGGAACAGCTTCAGTAGCTAGGCATGATTTTGAGAAGCAATGAGATGGAAAATTCAGGATCCAAAGAGGTTAAGAGGAAAGTTGGCTGTTGTGCTCCAGATGCTATTGCATAGAGCTCCAACCTTATCACAACAGTGCTGCTGTAGATGGGGAGATAGATTTAGAAGGTTTTGTCTCAAATCAAATCTCTGCTTTAAGAGACATCTGATTTGTTCTTTAACAAGTCTCCTCCCTGAAGCAGAAATGATTGACAATGATGCTGCTCAATTCCAGATCAATTATTTCTATAAAAACAATAGTAACAAAAAGACCTGTCTACTATAGCTTTAAACAAAGATTTTTCAGGGAATCTGTAGCACTTGCAAAGCTCTATTTGAGTGATAATAGGAAATAATATATTTCTGAGAAAATTGTATATGTGATGACTTACTGGTTAAACAGAGTTAACAATTATAACTCTTTAAAAATATTTTTCAAAAAGTATCATTATGAATTTTCAGAGATTGTAAGCCTAAAAAAGAGAATTTGCAGAGCTGTCTTAGAACTATGACTTATCTTCTGCTAAGCATATTGGAAAAATGACTCCTCTTTCAGGTTAAGAGGAGGGACTCAGAGCATTCCTAAAATTCTAATATTTTTTTTACTGTGAAATCAAGCTAGAATCAAATTCTCAAACATCATGTTTTACTTATTACAAATTCATAAACAGAAAATTATGTACTTACTTGATCTATTTGCCATGAACCAACTGAACATTTCAGTCTCTCCTAAATATCTATGTTAATAATCCTGATGTAGTCATATTCTGTGATCCAAGCAGGACTCAGTTATGAGCAGCAAGTAGAATAAGAGGAATCAGAAAGATGTGTTTGTATACATGGTTGAGAAAGGAGTTCATTAAGGTTGGGAGAGGAAGAATAAATCTATATCTAAATGCTACTGGTAATTATAATTTTTAGGAAACACGCATTCCACTCCAAAGAACACTTCTAATGGAAGCAAAGCTAATTTCTGAAAATTTCCACTTGAATTCTGTCAATTGTCAATAAAGATATTCCAATTGCTGCTCATGACATACTTTTTGGATTTCAAATTTTATAAATATATTATAGCATATTAAATATATTTTTATCTTAATAATAATATTGTGGATATAAAAACAGGACAAGAGAAAGCCTCATCTTTCTGTTTCAGTCTACTTAGGAACAGAGAGGTCTTGTGGCTGTCCTCAAATACTCAGGACACACAGAAAACTGTCCCTTGGACCAGTAGAAGGGATATACACAGAGCCTGTGGCTGAAATGGAGCTGGAAATCATGTTAGGAAAATGTAGTTGCGCATTATTAGGAGCACAAGAGGATGAGAGTCATATTGACAAGAGGCGTTCCAAAGAGGTGGCAAAGGCTAGAGCAAGGTGGAGTGTAGACTTCTCAGGGGATATCGCACGGCGTGAATGTGGACATATTCCCTCGTGAAATATCACCACCCTGATGAGAGCCACAGTAACACGGGCTCTACAACAGAGAACAAAAACTAAAGAGGAAAATTCTTGAATTTGACTAAGATTAACTCTAAAATATATTCTCAGTGAATATTCTTGGAAGTGAACTTTCTGGGAAAATATCGGAAAGTTTTCTACTATCAAGAAGAATGGGGCCTGAGATAGAAATTAAACATGGCTTGCAGAAAAGTTTAGAGCAGTATTTTTTGCATTACTGAGTTTGTACACTATTAAAATGTTAACATCCTTTTTAATGTTGCTTTTAAAAAAAATTAACAAAGCGATGAGGAGTTATACACCCATTATTTTTAAAAGATAATATATATTTAGTATCATGTATTGTGCATATTGGCCAGCAGTATGAAAAATAATGAAATATCACAGCTTTCTATTTCTTGCTTTCTGTAATATCCTTCACAGAGTCAACACTACTAAATATAATTGGAGTAGAGTATCACAATCACCCCAAATCTCTCTTTTCAATTTATCACCCTCTTATTTTTAGTGCTTCTTGTCTTCTCTACTTGCAGCAGGAAAAGAAGAAATAAAAATAAATAAAAATGAAATTATTGAAGTTTAAACATTTAAAGAAAAATAACTTATATGAAGTGAAAGTTCTAATCATGAGTAAACAAAAGGGGTCACAGTTTTCATGATAAGATTAAAAGAGTTGCACATTCCACTGTAAGTAGAAGGCCTAAATCAAACTAGTTTAAGACAATAATGCTATTTATTATTTCATAAACAATAAGTACTAATGTGTAGCACCTCAAGTGATGTGTCTTCAAACATGCCAGTTATCTTCCTCCTGCTCGCCCTCTGCATTTTGACTTAGCTCATCTCAAAATGGGAAGGCGTCCATTGTAGCCCACAGCATCAGCTACTGGAATGATTCATTCCTGGAAAAAGCATCCAATCAATTTCTCATTCTCTCACTGGAGAACAGATAAGGACTAGGATGTGTGCAATTAGTAACATTCCTTTCCTTGAACTTAAGAGAAATAAAGGCTACTCATGGTGTTCATTCTACACAGATACACAGGTAACACTTGTTCAGTATTTATGTATTCTTTGGGGTTAAATAAAATATTGTGCAAAGTAGAAAGTGGAAATTGTGTAAAGAATCAAGGAGGAGTAGAAATTCTAGGTTTCTGCTATAAGGTAATAGCCAAGAAAGTACATATTATATTCTCCTTGGAAAGGATGCAAAAACCAACTGGTTCATTTAGGAAAATGGATCACAAATCCATTTTCAATTGCTGTCCTTCTAACAGTCCAACCAAACTGATGTTACAAAGAAAAGCTAAGACATGAAGATGATAGTCAATAACAGCTCCACATATTCAAGATTTTTAGTAAATGAGTGGATTATAGCTGTTCTTGCCACAGGAGGAAAAATGGATAACTGTGAGACAATGGGTATATTAACCTGTTCCACTGTGTTAGCCATTTTACTGCACACATATTGTATGACATCACATGGTATACCCTAAATATGCACAATGAAATTTATTTTATGAAAATGTAAAAGCAGATAAAGTTATGTGTGTCAGATGCTTGGAGACACATCAAATGCTTTGAGACACATTTCTTTAAAAAAGTTTCTAAGTCAACTTAGATTACGAGAGAGAGAGAAAGAGAGAGAGAAAGAGAGAGATCTATAATTCTAAATATAAAATAATTACACATCCAAACAGCCAAAGGATAAAGAAAAAGAAATATAAGTTAAAAATATTTTGTAGAGCTACATAGAAATTTCTGGAGAACACTGAAATGCACTTATGTTACCAGGGACCACTAAAAAATATAGGCATGGATGTTGTGGCTTGTGTTTAGATGTCCCCCAAAGCCTCATGCGGATGAGGTGGGACTTTCTTTTTCAGAGCTAGTTGAATCTGGAATGTGTGATGCTGGGATTGTGGGCACGTGATTACTAAACCACTAGGTGTGAGTGATTAGTTTGGCACCGCACCAATCACCACACTGCACCAGTATATGAATAAGATAAAAGGGGCAGAAAGATGCTGGTAACTCTCCTTGTTGCCTTTGCTACCTTGTGTGAGCCATGTTGTTTCTCCTGTGCGAGGCTTGTCTGCCGTCCCAGCCTCGGAGCCAGCTGACTGTGGACTGACACTTCTATGAACTGTAGGCCAAATAAACCCCTTCCCCTTCAACTTTGGGTGTCGGATATCTTGTCTCAGCAATGAGAGAAAAGGAACTAACACAGATGTACAAAAGCACCAAGTATTAAAGAAGCTAAAAACTAAAGTTTATTTGCTATCAAGACAACAACAAAACTTTATCAAGAGGAAACTTTGTTTTTATTCATCATGTGACTATCAGAGAATGAGGATATTCTGGACAGCTTCTTGGGTTGTCAGTGTGGATGACTAGAAGTCTAAGAAAAGGCAGCCATCCTCACTGGGGTTAGAGAAAACGCCAAGAGTGGCATGGGTTTGGTAAGACAGGCGAGATGGGACAAAATGGAGCTGAGCATCTTACAGAGTAAGGAGCTCATGGTCACCGAAAGAGTTCACAACACAGGGTATCCAGAAAAAAATACAGATTATTAAACTCTAAGTATTTGCATTTCTTTCCAATAGTGACAATCTATGATTGTTGACTTAGTTTCCTGTTTCTTGGTTTCTTGATTTTTATTAGGATGCTCTAATCTGTGAGAAAATACATGAATTCCAAACTCTACATGGGTACACAGTTTTCTGTAATTAGAAAATTATGAAAACTAAAGATTCTCCCTCAATGAATTTGGCACTCTTTAAATCTTGCTTACTGAACTAAAGGAAATCAAATTCAGATCTATTACTAATAATCACATTTTATAGGAACAACAGAAACTACAAAACATAAGTATGCATAAAATTATGGCAAAGAACCTGAAATTTCATATTCCTTCTCAAAAATAAACACCCCATGTGTTGACTCACGTTATTTTACAGCCTAGAATTTGTTAATCTAGGAATGCTGTTCATTATAAATGAAAGGAGAACTTTCACATGATTTTCAAGTGATTTTCACATAGCACTATCACTGGGTTGAAAGAATGTCCTGATAATATTAAATATGGTTTAGACATGGTGGTTAGACTTACTTTTTCTATTGACTAGTATAGAATGAGTTTTTTTAAACTGATATAGCAATCAGAATACACTGAATCTATAAAATGCTCTTACAATAATAAACCCATGCCAGTAGTTTATAGTGGTTTAATCAAATCATTAAAGTAAGAGCATCTGTCTTCTGCAGAACACTAAGTCACACGAGTCTCTGTTTCTATAGAATTCCAGGACTCCAGATACTAAAAACAGCACTGCGTATCAGATCTGCTCTAACCTATTTTCAAAAGCAGAACAGTATTTGGATTTTTGAGACATATAACTGCTGCCAGCTGTTATTTACACTCTCCTCTATTTACACTTTTCTCTACCCAGAGTGGCTGTTCTATTTAAATTAGAGCCCTCTGCAAACTTTTTCATTTCTGTTCTATAGATAATTCTGCCAAGCACTATCAGCCAGGCCACACCTGGCTAATTATCCCAAACACATGAAATTTTTGCAGTTGTAATTTCACATCACATGTTCAGACTTTTCAAAAGTGCAGTATGTGCTGGCCTGCCTCATCCGCTGTTTCTCACCTAGTCCCATTCTCCTTCCTACATAGTAATTCCTTCGCGATAGATGGTTTCCAGAGATGTAATTACAAACAAAGTAAAGGTAGGTTTCCTATATTAAATTTGGCAGTAAAGTTAGAGAAGCTATGTTGACACTTGTTACACACATTTTTTGGTTATTGCTCTTGTTTTTAGCTTCATGGTAACATTGATGAGGGAAAGAAGAAAGTCTTGAGCAGCACTCAATCCCAAAACTGGTGACTGTGCCCATCACCCTGTGGTAAGCGATCAGCGCATATGATGACGATGGAAAGCACACACGAGTGTACGACTACGTGGATGAATGGGACACTAAATAATTATGTAAAATGCCTGAGCATCCTTTTATACCTCTATAAAACTGACTGTGTCCTATAAACAACTGCCATCTTATTCTTATCATTCACAAAAATAAAAAAAAATCTACAGTGTCCGTTTTCTAATCAAGTCAAACTGTCATCAAATTATTTATGCAGACCAACCACTACTCAACAGAGAAATTACACTTGAATTTTCCCTTTTTGGTATACTTCCACTTCATCACTTGACAAATCACAATGATAGGAGATACAGCGTAATAAAATAAGTTTGTCTTGTCTTACCACAGCCAATGTCAGAAGAATTATAGGACAGCTGTTCTGTATAGATATCTTTCCTGGATATAACATCTCATTTAATTCTGAGAGCAGAAGTTTGTAGGATCCCTTTACATCTTAATAATTATTGAAAATCAAAAAGAACTATGTGCTTACAGGATTGTGATCTGTCCATACTTGCCATATAACAAGCTGAAGCTGAGAAATGCTTCAAATACCTATTAAAATAACAATAACAACCTCATTTCAGGTTATTAATAAATGTATTAATGAAAAAATTTAGAAATAGTAAGGAAATGATACTGGTTTATTTTTAACAAATGTCTTTAATGTCTAGACAAACAAAAGACAGGTTCTCAGAGCTGTTTCTACCTTTAGTCCGTTCTGAAATGACACGTCACAGAGGTATTAGAAACTTCTATCATACATTTGGAAGACAACAGTCATGAAGAGGCAAATAATATCATTGAATCTCCAGTTTTGACCTCCTAAAACTGTGTGGAAGCATCCCCGAAATCTGCAAAAGATTCTCAGGCCATGTTACCTGATGAGGAAACCTGTCCAAAGTATGGGTAAAGTGGTTGATTAAGGTAAGAAGAAGTAAGTGAGGGGAAAGACTTGAGGTCTAATCCCTGAATTCCAGCCCCAGAGCTGATCTCAGTTACCACACACAGCCTCCTAGTACTCTGAACAGCAGTTTTCCTCTGTATCTGTGATGGAGTCTCCATTGGCAAGAGGAGAAGAATTTCAGTGGCTAAACCTCAAGCAGTTTTAGATAACACCTCGGTATTAACAAAAGTATATGTCCTAGAGAAAGCTGGAAACTCACAGGATCTGGGGGAGGTGCCACAAGAAAAGGGGTCTGCCATCTGATTTCAGAAGAGCTGTACAGGTGATATGAGAAAAAGGAGAGAGTGCAGGATAAATAGGAAAACGGGGCAATCCATGTGAAGGGAATCATTTGTTTTCTGGGGAAACTGTTAAGTTTTATCTACCTGAATCTGATTTCAGAGTAGCAGATAGGTGAGGCTACTTTGAGGTAGAAGATTGATTTTTAGGAAGGCTGTAAAGACATGCTCTATATTTAACCATTGATAAGAAATAGAGTCCCCTGAAGTTGAGAAACTTGGTAGTATGTTAAACTGGGAATTCTAAGTGTCGTTTGGAAAGCACTAAATTAATGATACTTATGTTAATTAATGTATTAATATAAATCTCCAGTAGAAGCACTTGTCTCTGAGCTGTATTTAATTATTTTCCCAAAGTGTTAGAAAGGACAGTGATATGCAAACTCAGCAATATTCCTTGAATCTAATTACCCAGGGAAATTTCCTTAAGAATATGGTGACACAGATAGATACTGTGTAGTTGCCTACAACGTAATTTCCTCCAAAGTTTTAGAAGTAATCTATTTAAATTAATGAAGATTCACTTTTATAAAAGGCTATTTTTCTTTAAGTAATATCTAAAATATATAGCCATTTTACATATCAGTGTGTGATAATAATGCTAAATACTGAGAATTATTCTGTGCTAGGCATTGTTCTACATCCTTACCATGAGTCCGTTTAATAACCAGTTCTCACAGCACATCCATGAGAGTGGTATTCTGGTTATTCCTATTTTATAGATGAGGAAACAAACTCAGAAAAGCTAAATAATTTTCCAAGTTTTAAACCCACAGACAGGGCCAGGGATTTAACTCGGTGGTGCCATCACCTGCCTCATAGGCACAAGGTCTCGAGTATGATCTCCGGTACCAATAAATAAATAAATTCCCACAAACGTTTCTGCATTTAACTATCGTTGCTTCACCACTTTTGATAGCATTGAGGCAGAGAGTTAGCTAAGATGTGATGAAATCAAAGCTACTTATGCAGTTTGAGGCTGAAGGCTGATGCTACCCCTGGCCTCCAGGCTTGGAGTCTCCACTTTTTTCTTGGTGGAAATTTTTCAGACATAATACTGTATGTCATTTCTTCCAGGGGATCTAGATTTTTTAGGAAACCTAAGGATCAAGGCTTGTTTGGAACTCTAGGAAAGGCTGTGAATGTATATTTTGCACCTTTAAAGACAGAATATAGGACAGGAACAAGAAGAAAATTCAGAACACCCTTTTGGCCTGGCATTTATAAAGAAGAAGGAAAACAATTTTGAATGTGACCCCTATAGAGACTAGTTTTTCTTCCTCATTCTTGTCTTCGTGAATTGAAGCCTATTTGCCTAACCTAGGTGGTTGACTACTGGCATATCACAGCCCTAGCTCATTTGTAAAATAATTTAATTAAACTAGATCATAACAATACTAATGATTATAATGATAATAAAGCTGACAGCTCTAACAGTGACAAGTGCTAGTTACACACTATATTTTTCTAAGCATTCACATATAATAACTGCGATGTTCTGAAACATTGTCCTGTGTTCAATAGTTTTCTCTTTGAAATATTCATGAAATAACCATATTACAGTTAAGGGACCAGAGTTGCTTCAAAGTTTAAGTTTTAAAAGAGATTTTAGTCTCCTTTGTAGATAAATGTGTATTACCATAAACATGAAGTAGGCCTAATGTATTTTAAATTTCTACACAATTAATCTTTCTTATAGGCTTTATATTAATTTATATTAATTAATACTGATTTGGTAGCAGATTTTATCAGAACCAATGTTTTGTGTAAACCATTACATATAGAACTCTTCTTTATCTCTAATATATGAAAAGCTTTACATTAGCTAAGAAATGACTATTTTACAAAAGCATCATTTGCTTTATAAAAAAGGTTTGCAATTGAGCTTTCTTATATTATAATAGGTCTCAGTTGTAATTTAAATATAATTTGAATTAACTGCAGTCATACTTACTTATTAGAATGAGAAACATGATTTTGGCTTGTTTGTAAAGATCCCATCTGTCAATAGACAAACATTCTTTTTTTTTCCATTTAGTTTATTGGGACATTTTCGGTATACAATACAGTTACATTCATCACTGGGATCTTGTGCCTTTACATGATGTGTTAATTACTAATATATCCTAAAACTGTTGACTTCATATTGAAAGTGTTGGATTCATTTATGGATCCTAAACAAGAATATAATCATCATATTTTAAAACAATGTCTTCTTATTGCCTCAAATTTATTTAGTAAATTTCTTAATGTGGCCTACTTTTATGACTCTTTTCTTAAGATCAATGAGTTCTTCTTTGGATTATTTTGTATTTTGATGCCTTACAATGAGCAGCAAAAGGAAAACTAGGTAAAAGAAAACTTACAATTTTAAGCTTTTGTGATGTTAAAAAAAGGACCAATATTTGTAGATAACATTCAAAGCATAAATCCAGGCTTCTTCATAAATATTAGGCCTATGTGTAGCCTTTCTTTCAGAAATAGAGTAGATGTGACCATTACCATCCTGTGAGCAACGGTCTTCATGGTGCAGTTTTACTGCTTTTACTGCGTATTCAGTGTCCTTATGCTGACATTTTTAGGCACCTGGTCAGTGGCCTTGCCACAAATGGTATCCCAACTAACCTTCTGGTCTTAATTTTGCCATCTCTGCCATTTTACTTTAAATAACTGAGCAAAACACTCCTGGAAATTGAGTGAACTTTTAGACATTTAAACAACTCAAAGGTTCAGACAGATAAGCATGTACCAGATATAATACATAGAATAACAAGAATATGAATTACATGCTTATAAAATGAGAAAATAATAAAACCTCCTTTGGAAGGTAAAGAAAATGAGTCTTCTCTGATGTGATTTTTTTGTTGCTATCGCTTTCATGGCATCTAAGATGTGATTGTGTGTATTTATATGTATACGGACAAGTGTGGGTATACTCTCGGGTGTAGATGAGCCAGCTCCATGAAAGCAGCTAATATGAAATGCATTCTACCGACCTCTTGAAATTCATTCATACAATAAGTAACACACACCAAGATTACAGATTCAAAATGGCACAATCAATCAAAGGGGTTTTTTTTATTTTGTAAAATAGCTCTTGATGTAATACAAAGAGTGACCACAAACTTCTACAAATGTGACGGAGATGAGTGTGATTATGAACAAACCTTGCTATCATTAATAGAAAATAATGAGCTCAACATTATAATAGATGAGCAGGACATCACTCAGCAAATGTGCTTTCTCTGAATCTTTATTATGTCCTAACCCACTTTCATGCTGGGATAGGTGCCATTCTACATCCACAGAACACTGAAACAAGGGATTGACTTGTTGAAAAGATGTTTCCATAATGCGAGTTTTGATATTCACTTTTAATGAACAGAAAAAGTAAAATGAAAAGATAAAGTAAAAAATTTAAAACATGCTTGTAACAACCTTCTTCAAGAATTTTTGTGAGTATATAATTTATTACTTTCAATAAAAAGCCTAATGTATACACACACACAATGTTGAGCCCTTTTACTCTTCATGAGTGAAAATAGTACCTTTGTATTCTTATGTTTTTACTAAATTAAGCTGAATAACACTAAATCTCTCTAAGTTGAAAATAAATGTTAATACATTTCATATGTATACGAAATCAAGACATATAAAAATGTATTTACCTAGACTTTTAGGTTTTATCCAGATGGCTATTATAAGAAGCAATATTGAATTCAATCTCCTTACAACATAATTTTGCTAGTAAATGATATGTGTTATTTTTTGCCACAACTTCAGGTTCTCAAGAGCCATGTTCTATGAGGGTAACTCTTTCCCACACTCATCTTGTGAGGTGTGGATAGCATTTTACTGAGAGTGCTTGTCTAATTTCTTCCTTAATAACAGTCTTATTACATCTAATTGAATTACACATGTACATAAATATGGCATTTCTGTCATGGCTATGATTACAAATTTGATTTGTCCAGTTATATCGTGCTGGGGAAGTAAAACAGTCTTACTGAATGCATATAAATAACTACATTTCCGTAAAAAGTAAAATGACTCAGCAAAGGCATTTTGTGTAATATTTACTTTAGCTTAGCTTTTCCCAAAACGGTAGAGCTTGAGATACAGTTACAGACTTGCTGGTCTGTATTATCAAGCTGTGTGCAGTGTTTTCCTTAGTCTTACTAAGAATGGATTGCGTACTCAGAAACCAAGTTTTTCTCATTTATTTCTCTCTTAATCATTTGTAACTGTTCTTTGATATTATTTATGTATGTGTGTATTTAGGCATTAATTAAATGAAAAATTTTAAATATTTCAAATCTAATACAAACTTATATGAGACAACATTTAAGCCATAGGGAATTTATCATATCAATAAATTTTTCATACCTTTTGTTAAGAAATGAATGAAACGCGTGCATTATTTTGTAATCACTAAACCTCAGACTAGCACCCTAGCCCCTCAGACCCCAGCCCGAGCCCCAGTTCTTGGCCCTCCCACTCCCTCCTCCACAACCGCACACACACACTATGAAGAATTTCCTCTTTTTCTGCTCCACCCATAGAGAGTGGCAGTGCCCTTCGGGTAAAGCAACCCAAAGTCTGGTCCAACACAGGACTCAATCTGTCTCTCAAGACCTTCAGAGCACTCTCTTGTCCTCTTCCTGTATAGAGTTTCCGCATTCCTGAAACTCTGTGAAATTCTATGGGGTGATTTCAGAGCCCTGTATCGTGGCCCTGTCAGTAGATCCCCATCTCCTCCTAGGAGGCCAGTGTAGTGTTATTTCATAAACTAGCCAGTCTGGACCATGGAATTGGCATTGGCATTGATAATGGTGATTGGAGTGATACTCAGGTGGGGCACAGAATCAGTCCAGAGTTCTGGGCTACATAGCCACTGTCCACCTCCAACTCAAGCCACATGCGTGAACCTCTCTTGTTAGCATCCCTCTGCTCTATAGCACCTTAGGTTAGCGAGGACAAGAGCTCCGTGTGTCTCCCCTTCCCATTTCACAAGCAGTAAGACTGGTCATTCCATTCCCTCCACAGGCCTCTTTCCACGGGTCAGGCAGTTCTCTGGGGGGCTGCAACCACAGCCTGCATGAACATAAGAATTTTCTGTTGCACTGAAATCTATTTTAAAACTGTGCAAAGGTGATGCACTGATAAACTCAAATATCAATTAAGTTTCAATCTACTTACTGCTCTTGGAAATTATGCTAAACCTGATCTTAATGGAAGAACATAAGTATGTTTATTAATAATATTACTTTGTAAGTTCATAATTTATATTTTATGTAATAAATGAATATTTTTCAGAGTTTCTTAGAATATAATAGCAAAATAGACAATAGTTTATTATAATGAAATTTACTACAACACATACTTGTTATAATTTTACTATTGTAAATATCTTGTGGAAAAAATAGAACCATACAACCAGAGTAGGAAATTAGAAAATTCAAATTAGGATTGTCATGAAAAATAACCCCAAGTTTGTGTAAATTGTTTTATGGTAATATTTTTGTGCACTATGATAATATCAGGATGACATGAAAAGCAGATAATGAATTGTTCCAAGTATTCATTTTGATTAGTAATATTATATTTTTAAATCTTAAATTTTGCTTAATGCTAACAAAATTCTCACTGTTTCTTTTATCTACTAAACTATTATAAAATTTAATTTCTTTGCTTTTGATATGGTTACCTGGCAACTAGTATTCATTGGTAACTTGATCATTTCTCTAAGATAATTTTTTTAATTATAAAGAATCAATACTTTTAAAGCATTTGAACTTTTTCTGCTCTCCATTGCTGACAATGAGTGCTTTCGCTGATTGAATTTAACATTGATTTATGGAAATGCTTATGAATCTGTAAATCAATCAAAATAGAAGCTTCAAGCAAAGGAATATCAATCTGTATGCACATAAAACATTTCATACATCCAATAGAATCCTCTTATCTAACCCCAAGAGCGTAAGGGAATTTTAGGGATTGCTGCTATTCATGATGTAAGTCATTTACATCCCTAGGATAAGTCTGAAGTAGGAAATATAGTACAGCAGACATAAATGAAGAACACCAGGATAAGTATTTTCTGTTTAGTAGTTGCCATTCCATTGTTCCATTTCTTATTCAACTAGACTACACTGAGTGACTTAACTTGAATATTTATTATCACATTTTATTGTTGTCTTCTCATCTTTGCCTTATTTGTTTGTTTTTATAGACTTCCCTAGTTCTATCAATAGAAAAAAAGAGGGGGGAAGGTATCTTGCACTTAGGATAAAATCTCTGAACAATTTAGAACTGATCTTTCATATTTCATCAACATTTCAAATATATCTCAGCGAGCCACATTCATATAATTACTATTTAAAAACTACCTAAAATTATCTTAAATATGAAAGAGTTCTGACACATAAAACATATACATATGAATATTGTATACAAACATGATCTCCAGACCTTGATTATATGATACAGAAAGAGAATTTTAAGACCAGCTGTTATGCCAGAGTTCCCAAAAAAGAGAGGAATTATGTACTAAAAATAGACCAAGAAAAAGACAAAAAGAAAAGCTGTAATTCTAAAAAAGTCTTGTTATATCTAAATACTTATTGACTCACAGACATCTGTCACATTCAGTTTTACAAATTTAACAATAAAGAAAAAAGCACATAATTTACTTTCAACAAAACTCAGCTGTTGGTTGCTTTAGTTCTGTAATAGAAAGGTCAAGAAAGCACAGAGGTCTCCAAGATGAATTTGTTATTTTGTTCCTTGAACCGGTGGTAAACATAAAAACATAACAATCATGAAAACAAAGCACTGTACTCACTGATATATGCTTTCAACTCCAGTGTGCACAGTTTCAAATTTATATGTATTTGTAGTTTTCTTTAAATGATTTGAGCTCGTAGTGGCACACAAGTCCAACATCAAAGAGTGTGCTATCCGAGGTCAGAAGACAAAGAGCGACCCAGGCACCATTTCAACTTGACAACAGATGTAGATCAGTCCTCCTACTAAATCTCAGTCTTATGATATCTTATCACCTGGTACCAAAGACATCAGTTTTGCAAAACAGAAGTAACAGAATCATCAAGGCAAAAGATTAATGAAAAGGATAAATATAAAGAAAAATCCAAACTTTCTGTCAACTGTTACCTGACAAAGATCAGTTAATCAGATCATATAATCAAAAATATGCTTTCCATGTTTGACCAAAACATGGATAGGAAATCACATACAAAAGAGAACCAGGCTTTATCAAGAACCAGAATCTAAAACGGTAACAGAGAAGACCAGGGGAGAACCTACATCTGTGAACAGTGAGATCTACCGCTGGCGCTGGCAAGGGCTGATCTGAGTGTGAGAAGCTCATGAGGCATTGCTCTTGCACAAGATCTATTCAGTAACAGAAGTTAAAGATGAGCTACCTGGTGGAACCTCCATCTTCCAAAGCAAAATTCACACATACAGGTATTCAGAAAATAAAAAACACATTTTTACCTGCAAACGGTATAAAACAGCACACATTTCAGCAGCACTAGCTCCTTGCTGGAAGGGTGTGTCAGGTAGTTGAAATTTAAAACCATGGTTATTGTCATTCAGTTCAGTGCAGGAAAGCAGTATTTTCTTCACAGAATTATCATATCTGTGTTTATCTGTAGGGGTATCCACGTATCGGTAGATGCAGGAGCACCAAGCTTAGATAGCTGTCACCTCATGGTGACCAGGAAGTTAAAAAGAGAGAAGGTGGGGCGGGAGCCCCAAAAGCCTCTTCAAGGCCACACCCCCAATGGTCTAACTGCCTCCCACAAGTCCTCAACTCTTACAGGAGCCACCACTGTCCAGTAGCGCCATCTGGTGGCAACCAAGTCTTTAACACATAGGCTACTGTGAGACATTTCAGGTCCAAATTACAGCATTACTTAACAGGGGTAGGCTTGTGGAAGAGCATCGATTAACAAATGGTGTCAAAAACTCCTGTATCACAGTTTATTTCTTCTAAACAATGATGAACACTACTAGAGCTTGTGATAAAGGACAAGTAAGCATTTGAATGTTGTAAATTAGGTTTGTCATATAGAGCAAAAGAAAGAATTACCAGCTCAAAAGTTATTGCAGTTTTTCTTTTTCAAATTTAAGAATTTTTTTCATGAAGATATCCTTAATATCTACAGCACCAACTTTTTAGATTTTCACTTTTTGTTTTTTAACCAACAACATTAAATTCTCAAACTATTTTCTGAATCAATGTCATAATGAAGCTGTATAATGTTAGATATGGTAAGATTTTTTTCAGTTATACATTCTTTTTTGGCCTGATAAATGACTGTTATTATCAACTGTCATGTAATTTTTAAGTCAAAGCATTCTAAGCCAGTCGTGGTGAACCTATATACCCATGTTATTTGTTTTTCTTTTAAGATAAACGATGTTAATGCATGAGTTGTTTTTTCTTAACTAAAACCTCAATTCTGAGGTTTAAATGCAGTGTTGGTACTTTGCAATAAATAATTTCAAAGTTGGTCTTTTTGGGTTGTAGTTTGGGCACTCATCTCTAAAAGCTTCACCATCACTGATCTAAAGTATTTTATAATAAACGATGATACATTGTCCCTTTTACTCCTTACAATACTTTTATAAATATAATCCACAAGAAATTACAGAGTCCCTTGTAGGAAGAATTTAGTGGCTAAAGAAACTAAACAAAGAACTAAACAGTATTTAGTTTTAAAACAACTAATAATTAATCTAATATTTTTATACCTTTTTATATCAAAAGGTACTTATGAAGAATTTCTACTTATTTTCCCAAATTATTTTTATGTTATTTACTCAGAGCTATAGTTTTTGTTGATATTGTTAACAAGTTAAAAATGTTGTATGGGGCCGGAGATTTAGCTCAGTGGTTCTGCCGCCTGCCTCACAAGCACAATGTCCTGAGTTTGATCCCCAGTGCCAAAAAATAAAAAAGGTGTACAATGTCAAGAAAAAATTTAAGGCCTAGTGTTATTAAATGGCATTAACAAGGAAAATGATTAAACTTTTTTAGTCAACCTGAAAAAACAGATTTTAAGAAATTACAAAAAATACTCTTGATACAAGAAAACGTTTGTTGAATAAGAATATGCAAACATTGTGTTAATATAATATGATATGAACAAGTAAACATGTTCAAAATAGAAAAATGTTGAAATTCCCCAAAATAGTTTACCTTTTTCATTATAACTGTTATTGCCAGCTTTAAAACATGTGAAAAATGTCACAATTTTGACCAAGATGAAGTATTAGCTCTATAATCCTTTTCTGTTAGATAAATGCATCCAATCTTGTCTTCTCAAAAAAAATAAAATAAAATAAAAGACCACTAATCTGTGTTTAGCTGTACTAGGCTGAAACATATTTTCCTACTGTAGCCAGATCTTGCTGTCTCAACACTCATTCAATTCCATGAAATACCTCTATTTCACCTTTCAGCACGATTAGCTACTCATTCCTGAAATAGGATCTTATTTCCAGTGACTCAGAAAGTGCAGGAATGGAGGAAAATTTATTCCATGAGATATTATCAAAAATCAGCTCTGAATTATGCTCATTTTAACCATACCAGCAGTAGAGGTAACAGTGTGCCTAATTAGTGGAGTTTAATATGGACAAACAGAGCAGGAAAACTAGAGTTGAATCAAAGTTAAAAACACAGTGCATAGCATACAACTAACAAAGAGGTGCCCCTCTGTAAAAAGCGAGGTACAAATTGAGAGCAGAACTAAGGAAAAATAAATAAATGATACTGAAATGACTGCAGTAGTTGTCCAGATCATGCTGGTTCTTGAGGCAGCAGTATTTGGCCTTCCTGGAAGCTTGCTAGTGATACAGAAGCTACTGCCCCTCTTAGACCCTTTGAATCCAAATCTGCATCTCAGGTTCTCTCTGTGTTCTCTGTCCACACACTGCAGTACGAGAGACACCGAGCTACACTAAGTTTCTATATGCTCTTCCTTTCCTGGATCATGAGGCTTTGACTAATTTTAAACCCTTTAAAATCCCCCCCCCCCATCTGGCTAATCTGTTTTTTAAATCAATTAAAAACAAATTAGGATAATATGTCACTTGTTTTTATTATGCAGTAAGTAGATTTTGTTATCTGATGCATTTGAGATCATTAATTTATTAGCCAGGTGAAAAATTTGTAAAAAGAAACTATACTAGTGGTGGCAAGCACCTATAATCCCAGCACTTGGGAGGCTGAGGCAGGATTGCAAGTTTCAGCCTAGCCCAAGAAACTAACTGACTTAATAACAACTTGTGTCAAAAAAAAAAAGAAGAAGAAGAAAACAAGGGCTGGAGATGTAGCTCTTTGTGAAAGCCCTGGGTACTGCAACAAATACAAAATAAAGGAAGGAAGAAAGGAAGGAAGGAAGGAAGGAGAGAGAAAGAAAAGAAAGAAAAGAGAGAGAAGAAAGAAAGAAGGAAAGAAAGAGAGAAAGAAAGAAAGAAAGAAAGAAAGAAAGAAAGAAAGAAAGAAAGAAAGAAAGAAGAAAGAGAAAGAAAGGAGGGAGGGAGGAGGAAAAAGCATGACCCACCCTTACAATGTAAATGTTTGATTGTGATATAAATTATAAGCTTGCATGTCTTTAGTTAACTTTTTCTTTCTCTTCTTCTTCTTCTTCTTCTTTTTTTTTTTTTTGAGACAGGGTTTCACTTGATAGTTCTGACTGGCTCTGAACTCACTATGTAGCCCAGGCTGGCCTGGAACTCATGGCAATCCTCCTGCCTCAGCCTCCTGAATACTGGGATTATAGGCATGAACCACCACACCCAGCTAGTTATCTTTTGAGTAAAGATCTTTTCATTGAAATTAGTCTATTGAGGAGAGTTTTTTTCATTGATTTTCTTACTTTAAACATACCCGAAATGTGTTTTGCTTTTCTTAAGTGAAGGAAGAACTTATTTCAGTCAATCAATTTGTTTGTAAAAATGTTATAGATTTTGTGATTTAAAATACCTTTTAAAGTATTTTACTCATCCTGATTCCATTGCAAACATTTTCAATGAAAAATAATATTCCCCCCAAAGTACTTATACTTTCTCTAGTATACTTTTTCATACTTATACTTTCTCTAGATAGCCTACAATTAAAAATATTTATGATATACAGATTAGGAAAATCACATCTGACTCCTTGGTTTAGACACAGGAGAACAGCATGGAAACCATGAGACTTGAGGTCGCTGTCCCCAGACAGTACAGGTAGCAGCAGAAGAGAGTTTGTTAGGGGTGTTTGTGAGAGCCACACCGATGGAAGGAAAAGAGAAGGAAAGAAGCAGGATCGGGCATGATGCAGTCTCAAGCCATTGCCGCCCTCAGGGAGCTCTGGAGATGAAATGACCCTTCCTTACTCCACTGAGCTGGGGGGAACGTGATTCTCATACACCATATACATCAACCACTCATGCAATGTTAGCTGAGCCAGGAGAGGATCAGGTGCCGGCAGCACGCATAGCACTTGGAAGACAAGATGGTCATTTCTGGAGGGAGATTTGTGTGAAATGTCACAGTGCCCACAACCTCAGGCGTGGGTGTATTAGTGTATTAGCATTAGTGTAACTAAACCTACAGTTCATTTCCCTATAAATAGACAAATATCCAATTTGCTTATAGAATATAGGAAGTCCATTATGTTGAATCTGTTAAAGTGCTATTTCTCTGTGAATGTAATAAAAACAAAATTTAAAGATAAGTACAAACATAGTATACTTTGGGATTTAAATGAATCAAAAGAACCATTTACAAGACATAGCTCTTTAGAGTAAGATTTGCTTTCCTAAACTTTGAAAATCTATTGTTTTTTTTCGAAAAGCACTATATTTCACTAAAGCAGTTTTGTCACTTAAATATAACCCAAGTCTTTAATTTGCTTCCCTTTTTTATGGACTTAGATAAAAGCATTACTTGATTAAATCTTAAAGAGAGCATATTTAGTATAGAGGAATGTAGATATTAATCATAAAAATAACCAGTTTAAAGAAGATTTTCAATTATGATGAATCTAAAATTTGACATTTTAAATATAATTATCTAAATATATGTTCTGAATACCAACGCATTCCAGGTACCCTGAACATTTTCTTGAAAGTCATTGTTTATAATAAATCGAAACAAATGGGAAGATATACCAAACTGTACAAAAGTATATTTTATTGTACTAATTAGCCCTGCAGCAAAGTCCACCCTATTTCAAATGTCACTCCAGTGTTCTCACACTGCTTTACCATCAACACTCCTTCGACAGCAGCGCACACCTGTTAGGAAGGAGCATGCAGACATCTTCATAAGTGTAATGAGTCCACACAGATTGCTCAGAGCCTATGTATGTGAGAAGAAAATAAATAGCCCAGGTGTGTGTGCAAATGTCCCAGAGACAAACTCCAGTGATAGTTACCTTAAAAATTATTGTTTTTCTCATGTTAAATAATTTGGAGGCTTTTCGACCTCACAAGAAAAATCAATCTCTTTCCCTGTTTTTCCTCAGCTATTTAAACAAACATTTAATCAATATCAAGTAATATAAGCACTTATCACAACATGAGGTAAAGACAATTCAGGAAGGACTTCTTAGAGCTCCTAAACATATTTAATCTGTGTGAAAAAATTCAACCTCAGATTCTTCCCTCTGAAACTCAGGCAGAGGGTATTCAGCAGCTGAGGGCAAGGATTTTTGAAATTCATAGTCCTAGAAATAGAACTTTCTGCTTTCTCAAGCACAGTTTCTTCTTCCTTTGTCCACTCAGCTTTATGATTATGACGTATGGTTATCAAATAAAATTTTACATATTTAAGGTGTTTAAGGTCACGCTCTGATATCTGTATACACTGTGAGATCAAGCTAATTAACATATCCATCACTTCACAGATCTTACCCCTTTATTTAAGTGATAAGAAAACTTAAGATCTATTTTCTCAGCAGATTTCACATTATCATTCACTGTAGTCACCATGCTGTCCATTAGCTCTGCAGAACGCATTAGCACACATCTCCTCATTACTGCCTTCTCCAGCCTGCTAGCCGTCTGCCCTCCTGCCATGAGTTTGATGTTTTCAATTGTACATATTTGAGGCCATGTTTGTTGTGTCTGGCTTGTTTCACTTAACATACTGTCTTCTAAGGTCATCCATGTTGTTTTAAATGACAGGATCTTATTTTTCAAGGTGGAATAATATTCTGTGATTAAATTATAGATGATGCATTCTGGGTGTGTTTTAAATAATGAAGTCAATGACTAATTGCTATCAACAGACTCATATTCAATATTCATCTTCACTCTAATTACTGAATATATACATATATGTATGATCACTATATGGATACATTTTTATATATGTCTAATTACTATATGTGTATATATATATATATACACCATATATATGTCTGTACATATACACACATGTTCTTCCATAGCTTAGCTATTAAAAATAATGCTACAGCAAACATGGAAACACAAATAGTTCTTCAAAACAGTGATTTTATTTTCTTTGGCTAAATACTCTAGAAGTAGTATTGATGTACTAGATCATATGATAATTCTATTTTTATTTTTTTGAAGATTTCTCCACATTATAAACTCTACATTGCAGATACAAATAAGACTTCTTCAGAAGCTGGTATTTCTGTTATCTGTCCAATAATGCCTGTTTATGTTGAGAAAGCAACAGTACTTCTAACTAACTCTTACATCCAAGTGACTTTATGGTAGGGAAACTAGTTTAGATGTGTTCTACAATTGCTATTAAGTATTTTTAATTAGAATTATACAAGCCATAAACATCTACACATAATATAGAGAACAACCCAGTGTACTAACCCAGTATAAATTCTGGGCCTTCGTAAAAACAGGTGAAAAATGGGAATTAAAGTCATTAAATTATTAATTTAAGTTCCTTAAATTGAAACAAAAAGTCTCTGTCATTTGTGAAGTCCAAAAAATATTTTATTTTTAAACAAATATACCTGAGTAAATATGGAATCTTACTCTAATTCTATATATTTGAATACTTTATAACACTTCACGAAGTATATTTTATGGTTTTGCCTGTAGGATCACAAACATAGATACTTGGTTACATTATTTTCCATCCTTTGAAATGAGGATGAGACAGACCAGGCAAATCTGTGCAACAAACACAGATTTATATCATCCTCATTTGCATTAAATCATCCACTCTCCAGATATTAGGAATTTGGCTTAGCTACTTAGTACAACATCACATAGCTCAAATTCTAAAAGAGAACCAGGTGATGTTTGAGGTGAAAGAGCACAATGAAAGAAACTTAACATGCAATCAGATAAAGTATCTTAAAGTTTATCCATCTATGCTATAAACCGATTACTCTTCCATTATAAATTATTCCAGGTAATATGATAAATTATAATTCTACAAGACAAAAAGCTGACCTCTATTGCATCTCCTTCCTATGAAACTATCATTATTTTCCATCTATGATTCCTAATTGACTTCTGTGTCCTTTAGGGTTGTGGTTTGTAAGTGTCTCCAGAGTCCTGTGTGCTGAAGGCTTGGTTCAGGGTGCTATGGGGAGACGGTGGAGCCTTGGAGTGGTGAGGCAGAGTAGAGGGAAGTTAGGTCATGTGGGTGTGCCCTGGAGAGGGATGTCCCAACTCCGGTCCCACCTCTTTGTCTCTCTTTGCTTCCTAGTTGCCATGAGACAACAAGCCTCTACCACCTGGTACCAGCACCATGGGACCTTGTCACAAACCCAAAAGCAACAGCCTACTGACCATGTACTAAAACCTCCAAAACTATAAGCCAATTAAACATTTCTTTCTTCTAACTTGTCTCAAGTATTTTGTTACAACGATGGAAGGCTTACGACCATATTTAATTTAATCTATTTTCTTCTGTACTATTAACATTAGCAGTTAGAACTCTTCTAGTTCTAGTTCTTTCCCCACTACAACAAAAAGTCATAATTCTTCTTAGTTTTCCAGATGTATTAGGCCTGTCTCTTACTTTCTTATTTCCAGTCCGATGCAGTTTCTCACATGTCAAATTACTTCCAAAGAGCCCTTGAGGCCAGCCATTGTACCACACAATCTTTGATGACTTCCCTGAAACTCTCTACCTAGTTTTGTAAATGCATCTTAAATTACCCAATTAAATATTCTATCTGTTCTTTGCCAAGACCTTAACTGACACACTCATCACCAAGGCACTAAGCTCCTAGAACATAACTCATGTACAGTTGATATGCATTTAATGGATCCCTGCCTATATTTGCTAATAACAAGTAATAAATATTTCTTCAAAAGTGTTACAAACTCCTCTGTGTTAGGGACTCAACGGTTGCAACTTATATATCTTTTTATTTAATTTTCCGTAATACCTAACATCCAAATATAATGGTTATTTGATTATGTCACCCCAAATTTCAAACAAAAATAATACTAGCAGAATGAAAATAATTGTGTATGAAAACTTTCTCAGAATTGTTAAGGCTTTAAAAATATTGATGCAAGTTAAATTCACTAACACAACTCAACTTTTTTATTATGAAAAATTATGAGGCATCTATGGACATAAAGAAATAGGAAATACTTTGCATAAGTACGACAGACATTTTTCCCTTTAGACTTAGTAAAAATTGAAACAAATTTAATTTTAAAATATTTAAATATGTATATTTATCATGTTTTACTCTTAACATTTTTGCCTAAATCCTTATAATTAGCAGAATTGTGAATTTAGTTTGTCTACTTGTTGGGCTTTATCCCTTAGATTATATATTTTTTTCTCTCTTTTGCAACAACTAGCATTTAAATAAAGATATTCTTTTAGTAACCTTAAATACTGATCCAAACATATTACAAGCCCATTCTCTTTTGAGAGTTTATTTGGCCTTGTATAATTTTTAAAGTTATTGAAGAGCTATTACAGCCTTAAGGTTGGCTTCTTTTTGTTACTCTGTATCCTTTACACTGAGTTGGTACTTTGTAATTGTATGGATCATTTTACGAATATAATAGAGGATGTTTGAACAGACTAGATAGGACTATATTTTTATTTCTTTAACATTGCCAAGGCTTTGGAAATCATTTCCATTATGCATGGGAAAGAGAATAAGTAGGTACATTGCAACTGTCTCACATTTTTCTTTAATTCCCAGGTTGCTAATCGCCCAATGGGTCATTGGAAAGGGTCACACACTTTAACTAGGCCTTCATCCTTCACAGAGGGTGAGATAAAGGCAAGAGAGGCTAACAAAACAGACAGGACAAGAGAGAGGATGTGTTCAATGTAGGCACAGAGAGGAAGGGCTCTTCAGTCCCGAGCAATTTCTATAACAATAGTCGCTTTGTGGAACATGTTAAGAGTCTCTATTCAATTTTGTAATCCAATTGAGAATGTACTTCACTTCATCCAATCTTTCTTGATGAGGGCACATTTCTTGCAAGTCCCAGTAGCAGGAAGAATTAACCTTTTCTAGGTGATTGGTATGTTTTTGTATTAATGACTGAAGCTTTGAAACTGTGTTTCTCTTTGTTGCTTGTATGCTTACAGCTACTTGTGCTGTCCAGCTCCAGAAAAAGGAAAGGAAAGGAAAGCTTGTCTCATTATTGGTGAATTAGTCTCACCTACATTTTTCAATCAACATAGACCCCTTTTCCTATGAGCTATCTCAGTAATTTCCCTGATGTATCAGATGCATTTGTTTTCAGATGTCTTCAGTCACTTGCCTCAACCCAAACAGTTTATAACCACCAGGGACAAACTTGGTTTATTGACTCCATGCAATGAGAAGACCACATATGAGCAGGAATCTAGGACATCTAACAAACAAAGGAGAAGCAGAGTTCTATAAAACTGGGAAGAAAGAAATTTAAATGAAGTGGGGCTTTAATATACATAAAGCAGGGCTGTGTGTTAAAGGGGATACTCTGTGAAGTGGATTCTGTATCTTGTTTTCTTGAAAGCACAAAGCCAAACAAAAATAGGACAGAAAACCTGTATCTGAAGCTCAAAGACAATGGTGGATGCTGAGGTGTTCTTTGGGTCTAAGTGACTTGACTACTTGGGGCAGGAATGGGTGCTTCATTTGTGCTGATAGAATGTCACACCATGCATTTTCTGATAGTGTGTAGTTTTTGAGAACAAAGTTTCTCAGTGAGTAAAAAGCAGACTTCACTTAAGAGAAGCAGGTTGTTATGCTACTTCCCACCTGCAATATGAAGTTGGGAAAAACATTTCCTGATAAACTAGCCATTACCTTTACCTGTGTCTGCTATTCTACTGTAATAGCTGAGTGGAATTTTACTTTTAAGTTCATGTTCATTTTTATGTTCTCATGTGTTTAAATGGAACAATATGTACAGTGAAAAATAATTAATGGAATGTTGAGTTTCATGAAATGTCAACATAGAAAGCTACAAAAACTGAAATTCCAGAAGAGAATTGTGTTTTTGCTACATGCACTTAAAAAAATAGCAATTATTTATCCAATGAATTTTCAGTTGACTTAGCCCAAACTTACTAATACATTTTTTTGGCTTCTCTCCGCCTTGTTCTCTATCATCTGTCACTGATTTAACATGACCACATTTGGAGGCTTCCCTACCTGCTGCAATCATTTTTATGAGTGAGGAAAATAAATGCCAGTTCACTGGAGTTAGGCCAATCCTGAAACCCTGGCCTCCTATACCTCGGCCCAATGTTTATTCGTCAAGCAAATTATAATATTACATCCCAAAATGAACATGCTAAAGGATAAACTATTAAAAATTTTTGTACAATTACTGGAGGAACTTCAACTCTCTCTCCTTTCTTCCACTCTCAGAGTAGGAGACACAGGGGGCGGAAGAGGTATTTCAACTGTTCTTTATGCAGAAGAGGAACAGTAAACTAACTATGGTAGCTGGAGTGAAAGTAATTAAAATCTTTATTCCACATAGGCACTCTCAGTAAAAGTATGTGGACCTGGATCCCTGCAGGTCTGAAATAAAGGCAGCATTGTGTATTTTTGCCCACTATAGGGAGGCCTAAATTCTAGAAGTGCATTTGAGTACTAAGTACAGCCTGTCTGGACACCACCAGGTCATTTTTCAGTGGTTTTTAGTTAATGATAGGTATTAAGTGCTTCCCTGGTTTCTGAGGGATTTTAGCATAAAAATAATGAACCAGTAGTGTCTTCATAGAGGCCAATGTTTAAGGAATGAAGTAATGGTGGCAACCTCTTTCTCACTTTCTTTCCTCTTGAGTTTTACACGTTCCTGATCAATAGCAGCCTTGGGGGATGAGCTTTCCACAAGGTCAGGAAGAGGCGCCATGACACTGACATCATCTCAGGACCTGGATTGGAAGACTGGGCTCAGAGTCTGGCTCCATGAATGCCATGTATGCCCTTGATGTTTCTAATTTATGCTATTAAACATGGGAAGTTTTCTGTTTATGAAATAGAAATAGTGACAGTACTGTGGTAAGGAATTAAGTGAGAGTACCAGAATTTTAGTATAACGACTGTATCGTAACATGCACACAATGTTATCAGTGTGTGCTTTCATTTCAAAACACACATTAGTAACAATTTTCCTCTAGTAACTATATAGTGACTTTCTGAATGTAACAATCATTTTAAAGATACTAAAAGTTATGTAACTTCATGAGACACACTTGCTTCTAGGAGTAATGTACAGTATGGGTAAAATACATTTTTCCTTAAAAACCACATTAAATGAGCACTTAATGATGAAATATTTTAATAACATGTTTAAATAAAAAATGACTTTGGAGTTCAATCAAATACAGTTTGTCCCCACTTTAAAAACTGTATTAGGTATATGATCATTCATTCCAGTGATTTATGTACCATACATAAGGTAGGCAAGCACACCTTATATTAAGTATACCAGATATCAAAAGTGAAATTTTCGAAGTTTCTATCTTCAAGGACATTGAGACATCATGGGGGAGGCGAGTGAGCTGTGATGAGAACTCTAATGGCACTGGGCATTTGAAGGTGGGTTGTCACTCACAGACACACGGATCAAATTCTGCACCATTCGCAATGGGAATGGTGCCTAAGGAATTATGTGGAGTACAGCATTCAGTAAACGAGAGGGCTTCTAATGAGGGATTTCTATTTGCCCATATTATTGAAGAATAAAGAATATCTTGGGTAGGACAAGAATTTATACAATTCAATTTTAAAAATATATATTCACCATCTTCTATATAACAGTAACAGGTAGTAATAGTCTTTTAAAAAGACATTGTAATATAAATTCCAATTTAATTTGAAATACACATAAAAATTCCTTTTAGTAATAAAATAAATAAATAAATAAATAAATCATAAAAACACTTAAATGGAAAATGAGAAAAATTTTATATATCCTTAGAACAGGCAAAACTTTTCTAACAATGATTCAAAATTTGCGTAAGGTAATATTAATAAACTCACATACCTAAAAATATTTTAAGATGTCTGCATGAGGGAAAATCACAATAAAAGAGTTTTTGAGCTGGGAAAAATAGTTGCTAATCATATTATAGATAAAAAATTTATGACCCTAACTTTTTATTGTTTCTAAGAAATCAAGGCCAACATCCTAATGTATAGAAAGCACACAGAAAGAGGGAAAAAAAATCACCCTTAAACAATGTGTAAATGCTTGCTCACTAAAATAAGAGAAATTCAAATAATGCACAGAGGTGAGAGTTTTCATGAATTCATACTGGTAAAATTCAAACGTTACACGAGACTTACTATTTAATGTAACTCTGTTTAAGTCTCTTGGAGGACAGTTTGATAGATTAAATGTGTGTACACTTCATCCAGCAATTACACTTCTAGAAATTCATTCTACAGATAGCTTTCTACAGGGCAAAGTGACCTATGTACAGTCATTCCCTATAGCATTGTTTCCAACAGCAAAAGCTTAGAAAGAACCCCAAGTCCACCAATGAGGCAATAGTTAATAACAGTGTATTCTTTCAATGAGCTATGAGGCTCTTAAAAATTTATAAAAGGAAAAGGCTCTCTATAATACAGTATGCCAAATTCTCTAAGGTATATTAAGAGAGAAAGGAATGATACAGTAAATATTGTATATTTTGCTACGAGTATGAGGGAAAGGTAGAAAACAAAGCTGTGTATTTATATTTGCATAAAACAACTTTAAAAACACATATATACAACCAGAAAAAAGTGTTGAGCATATTAGTGGTGATGGAAACTGATCAATTGGGAAAGAGGTAAGATACTGGGCTTGCTACTGCTTTAATTTATTCCCAACTCATGTAGATGCATTACTTGTTCAGACTGAAACAAATTAATGAATTAGAAAACTATTATCAAGAAATATAGCAAATGTTTTTTAAAATGGCACATTGCTGGTAGTCACCCTCATTTCAAACATTCTAATCCCATGGTTCTAGGAAATGTGTCTTTTACTGTGATTTTTTTTTTATTTAAACATTCACTGTACCCTTTGATCACCCCTTGTGTATTCTTACTAATGGAAATGTCAGTACATCATATTTATTGGGGGTGAATCAACACTTGCTGGTTACTTGTTCTCCGTCAACCATTTTGTTAGGCTCTGTGTGTATGTATGTGTGTTGTGGTTTGGATCTAGAATGTTCCTGAAAATGCTCATGACTCCAAAAGTGGAGTTTTTGGAAGGTGAGCAGATCATGGGAGCCCTACAGCTGACTTGCTATTAGGAGGCGGGGCCCGGTTGGATGTGGATCGCTGGGAACATGACCTGGAAGACTCTACTGTCTCCAGCTCCTCCCCCTCTCCGCTTCCTGGCTGCCATGGATGCCCTCTGCCCAGGCCCTTCCATCATGTTGTTTCTGCCTTGGAACCAGCAGACCATGGACTGAAAACCTGAGCCAAAATAAACCTCTCCACCTTTAACCTGTGGGTGTTGGATATTTTGTCCCAAAGATAAAAACTAAGATGGTGCTACAGTTTTGTATGACACATAATTTCTATTATATATTATTTAAATGTTTAATAAGATCTCTACCAGATAGGTAACACCAATGGGTTACAGGGTAGTTAAATAACTCAGTTTCAGAAAGGTTGAAAAATTAGAAAAGCAATAACTAAATTTTATATAATCTTATACATCTTATATGTCAGATTTTATATAATCTTATATGTCTAAACTATATATATATGTGTGTGTGTGTATATATATATGTACATATATACACACACACATATATATATTCTTTAAGCAATCCTAGGAAGTGGCTAACACTTTTCTCATTTTGAATAGAGAAAATAAAGGCACAATGAGCGCAAGCAATGTCCCCAGATCCCAAAAATGTAACAATGACAAATGAAGCAATGATTCTTTTTGAATGCAATATGCATGGCCTGGTGAAGAAATGGACAAGGAATTAAAGGGAATGGGTTCTTAAAGCAACTTTCTCACTGTGATAAGTTGGTTCTCTATTCCTGCTTCCTCCAAATGTAAAGATCTCAGGTCTGCCACTCCTTGCCATTCCACAGTTCCCAAATTCTGCAAGGGTAGCTACTATTCCCAACAAGCCAACACCACAGAAAAAGCTTTCCAAATACATTTTTTTTAGAATGTCCTCCAAAGGACTCACAAAGTCTGTGGCACCTCTAGAAAAGCAAATTCCTGAAGGCATCATGGTCACATGTGGGAGAGAAGGCTGTGAATTAGTTCTCCTGAGCTCCACATTCTATACTCTGCCAAATGACCTTGCTGAAGAATGATGTAGACCACTAAAGAGTTCGGGGTTAGCATGCTAAATCTCATATACACTTCACTTGGGTATGTACAACATACAAACACATGCTCCCTTCAAATTTAGAACAGCAAAGGACATGTACTAATATTTTAATGTTTCCAATTATTTATCTCTAAATGTATATTTACAAACCATGGAATCTGGGCTTTAATTTTATTATACAGCCTTTAATTAAGTCCCCAGATCTAAAGATTTAAATGTTTGTTCCAGGCAGCTGCCAAGTTATAACTGTCACCTGCAGAGACAAGAGTTTAAAATGGGATTGCATGGCCACAGCCAAAGCTTAATGTCTGCCACTGAGCAGGACGCAGGATGTTGAATACTGCCATCTCAGCAGACTATAGCTTAACTGCCAAAGCCTGGCAGAAAGACTGATTTTCTTTAAAGACAGTTAAATGTTTTAGGGGATTGCACTGGATTGAATTTGTAAAATATCTACAGCATCTTTTCATTTGAATCACAAAGCTTTATTTGAAAACTTCATTTTGAATACATTCCAAAAGAGGACCCAATATGTATATATGAAGCACTTCAGGATCCATTCTACAGCACACTTGGTAGGAATTTTTGGAAGCCTATAAATCTATACCCACCATTAAAAAAATATATGATTGGCATTTATCCTGAAAGTGATGTTTAACTCAAGTAGAAAAGTGACCTTATTTTATACATTTTAAAGCATCAAATGACAGGAACTGAAAGAGAAAAAATTGTCTTGGCAGCATTTAAAACACAATTTTAGTAGTTTAGGCTTGGCCCATATAGTTATCAATAGTTCAAATCTGCATAAAAACACAAACTGGAACTATCATTTCAGTCCTGAGAGAAAACAGGATTATTAGTGGTTTGACCTTTTATAAACAGGAAGGGAAAAGGGAGGGGAGAAAATGAGAAAACATGCCCAGTATCATCTGTTCAAATCTTGATTTTAATATTTGTGTGACCTCAGAAAAAATATTTAGTTCTCGTCTGAAATATGTGTTAAGTCATATCTACATCGCCAAGCCATGATGGCTAAATTAAATGTGAAAGCAATATGCACCTGTCTGGCACTTGGATGACAATCAGCATGCAGTGGCTGAATCGTGGCATGTTTATTTTGCACTCATCATAAATCTTTACTACAACATTACTGAACAGGAAGTTGCCTTTTCACAAGTGAACATAAGTAACTTTCTACATTCTAAATAAAATCACAGGCATGATGAAATTTGTATTAAAATAAGATGTACAGCAGAGGGAGGGACATTGAGGGACAAACAGAATCTCTGTCAGTATTTCCATGGAACAAAAACAGCTGATCCCTTCTCCCACCCCTCTAACTTCTGACAGACTGGTTTGTCAACCTTCTTGAATGTGGGTTAACCATATTTTTAAGTCTTTCCTTGTTTAGAGATTTGAGCTCTTTATTTTCTTTTCTGTCTGTTGGATTAATATGATACAGTAATCCTGGCTTTCTACTTTCATTTCAGGTGGCCAGAAACAAGACTTAATTGCCTAAGAGATTACGTTACTTATGCACTCCCTCAACTCCAGAAGTTGCTTTGTTAGCAATAAAGGTAACATATTGATGGCCATCTGTCTGACTCACATCTGGTTCTGAATTCAGTACAGAAGGAAATTGATGCTATTTATTGACTCTCTAAAAACTCAGTGATGAAAGGTGTATCTAAAACTACAAGTGCAGCTGTAGCCCTACTGAAAAACATCTGTTCTACCTAAAGGGGCATGAAAGATATGATCCACCAGTGTGTAAAAAGGAGAGAGGAAAAGGTTCCTGGTGAAGAGGAATCCCTTATTACACAATATAGATATTATAGCTATATATCGCTCTATAGCTATATATCCTTCTGCTTTTTTCATTGTATCTTATCTGACAGGGCCAGGGCAAAGAATTGGCACTATCTTTGGTTCCCAATTTTGGTCAGCATATAAAAGACACATGCAGCTCAAGTTGGAAAACTGTTTATAAACTCAGGACTATCCTAAAATTGGAGAGATTATTACACAATAGATGGACAGTTTCCTGTTCTAGAAAAGCAGAAACCGTCCACCAAGTGATAGGAATGAAATAAAGCAATCAACCACCAGGTTGGTGGCTAGCTTTCAACATTTTTCCAGCAATAATATCCCATGATTATAATTTTTTACAAATGTTTTCTTTCTAAACCAATGGCCGTCTGATTTCCTTCATTCCCTCTGACTGGCTCTCTCTCTCTCTCTCTCTCTCTCTCTCTCTCTCTCTCTCTGTTTGTGTGTATGTGTATGTGTATATATATGCTGTGGATGAACCCAAGGTCTTAAGCCTTTTACAAAAGGCAGAGATTTATTTACCAATTTTCATATGAAACTCAAGTACCAGCACAAACATTATACAAAGCAGAAGTGTTTCCCTAAGAAAGTTGGAGGTGAAGACGATTAGACTAACTCCATTAGAATTTTTTATAGAAAAATGAACACTAGACGCTGTTAAAGTGACAAGTCATCTTAGAGCAGTACTCAAAATAATTGCCTAAATGCATTTTTGTGGTTTAGAGATTTTCAAATTATTAATGTACATGTTCCAAAAAACAGTCACATATATACATTTATCTGCAGGCTCCTGCCTCTCTGAAGGTGACTACTTACAATTGGAACAAATATGATCAGTTTATCTGACAGTGGTAATTACCCTACAGAAAAATAGAAATACTGGTATGTGCCTCCAGAATGCCATGTATATCATCACCTTTTAAAAAAGTCACTGAGCGACATCATTCCTCTATTTGGCTTATGACTTAGCAAACTCTGTCTGGGATTGAACTCAAAGTTACAAAGACAATATAGCCCAATATTTTAGGACAGAAATTTGAATTTACAACTACATGTTCTTCCTGCTTTCTATCTCCTTTTTTGTCTTTCTGGAGGAAAAATCTTCTAATTTTTATCAATAAAGAATAAAGATATGCACACATAGAACTTAAATTCTAGTCTGAGATCATGTCAAAATCTTTTACAGCAAATGAATTTAGGGCAATTAAAATATCTCACTTTTCTTATTTGTGCATAAATTCAATTGATTACCATAAGCATTCAACTACTTTTATGGCTTGATAGGCATTACTTCATGGTCTAAGATTGATAAAAATCTAAAATATTAAAAAATTTTAGGGACCACTTTATTAGGGTCATAATTATTGAAAAGGTGAAGAAGGAACAAATGGTACTGAGTCACAGAACTCAAACAGTTATGAGAAATATTAGATCATGGTTTTCCTAACACAACAAGCATGTGCCTTAAATATTAAAGTTAGAATTTTTACAAGTAATTCTAAGAGTAAGAACTACTTAATTAAAAAGTTTAAACATTTCTATATTAATAATGAATACGAAACATTAAGAGAAGTAGAAAAATGTTACAGATGTGATTGTGTGTCCACTAACATGCAATAAGGAATTCAAAAATTCTACATTCTTGCCACTTAATTCAAAAGGTAGGATAGTGCAATCCCCACTTTCATTTCTCCCTGCAAGCCAATTTATTGTCAAACTCTGAATTCAGGTGCTTACTCAGAACCATTAGACACCTGAAACTTCCGTTTAATATTGCTCTGAGATGAATGATAAAAAGGGTGATTTTTGTCTCAAGATTCTTGCTTATCATCTTATCTAGTCATCTTATTCCTAATGAAAATTAGTGACTCCAATAGAGCCTCAATTTTTGCTATCTGCTATTAAGTGGGAAAACATCACAGAAAGTAAAGTCCACTCACCTACTTTGATTCCTTCTTCCCAGCCATTGAGATAAGTGTTTCTCATGCTCAGTGACTTGTTTTCTACTTTTCTGTTCATTACTTTGTGTCTCAGAGATTCTCTCCTTGCTAAAAATTTTAACCTTCCTATTCCTACAATTCATATCAGCCATAAAAATATTCATGCTGAAGTTTTACTCCTGGCCACAAATTCAAACCACTAGAGCTAATCAAACATTACCTACTCAAATCTCTTCTTCTTTTGTTCTTTTATTAACTCATTCTCATAACAGGCACTTAGAAAGCATTTGTTTGGTTCTTGCAAGTGTGATACACAGGAGGAAACAATGATGGCTGCAACACAGCTTGTCCCTCTATTCCTAGAAAAGCATTTAGAAATAAGAGTTTCTCAAAGCAATTATAACTGACTGGGGCATAAGGAAGAAGATGACTCAGTGTAGAACAAAAGTGGCTCACCCAATGTCTAGGAGGTAAGAGAATGTGTTACAGTATCACTTCTATGCTGGCTGAGGCTAGGAAGCTGGCTCTCCCCACCGAGAAAGGGAAGAAGCTGCATAAGGCAATGATAACACCATCAATCAAGTTCCAAAGCCAGGAGGGTGTGGAAATGCATGAGGAATCTCAAAACAAGTATTGAAAGGAGAAAGAAGAGATTCTAGAAATATAGAAGGATAAGATCAGAAAACTAATTAGATATGGGAGGACTTGAACAAAGTAGATCAGTTATAAAATTTAGATTTCCCAACATGGATTATAATATAATCCATGAAGAGATTTAAACCAGACAAATGTCACCACCAGAATTGTGCTAATAAAGTCATTCTGGTCAAAAAAGGGTGAATTATTTGGAAAGGGAAAATACTGAATGTAAGGATTCTACTTTTGAAGCTATTGTAGAAATCCATTAGAGAGGCAGCATTAATGTTGGAACCAGACAATGGATGGATTACAGAGCTATTTACACAGTGGCTCTGAGGGTTGATGGAGTTAATGGAATAATTACAATAAAATACAATAAAATATTAAGTTAATAATAATTATTATTATAATACCTTACATTCTGCTTTATGTATTTTTATCTATATTCTTTCTTTAATAATCCAATGAGATAGTTGGTAATGGTTTTCTATTTTATATATAGGGCACCTAGATCATAGAAAAATTACAGAAGCAACACATCTGGTGAGTAAATGGCCCAGAGTTGGGCCACAGGTAGTCAATATCCAGGGTTAATACTTTCACTTGAACCACATTATTAAGATGGTTAGAGGACTATAATGACAGGAGAGGAGGAGAATTTTATCATGTTTGATTTTAAAAGATTTAGATATAAAACATCCAACACACTTATGTTCCTTGATTGACTCAAATCAACAACAAAGGATATTTTGGCACCCAGTGAAGTATAATTATGGACTAAGTATTCTAAGAAAAAGTAGTGCCATACAGCAGTGAATATCATTATCTTAAGGGGAAGATTACCTAAAGCAGGTATACTATGATATTTATAATAAAGACACAAACATTTATATAGATATAAAGATTTATAAGAATACAATTTTATATATTAATAATGGTAAGCTATTATTATGCCAATTTGATGTCTTATTGTTTTATCATATCTTCAAAGTTGCCATAATATATCTAAATTAATTTTATATTTTTGAAATAAATAAAAATAAGAATCAAAGCTATATTTCTAAATAGCATATACATGCTTAAGGTCAAATATTATGTTAATTCAACCCTTATATCACTACTTCCACAAGGGTATGAAAGGGAGTTATCTGCCTAGGCGAATGATCAGCACAGCAATGTATCATTTTATTATACTCAATTCTCTGTTTTAATACCTCCAGAAGAACTCTAGTACAGTTTTGCAATCTGAGAACTCCAAGAAACAATCTGAGAGAGTACATCAAGGAGATTTCTTAGAGAGTGCTCTCATGACTAAAACCAGGGGAAGGGAAGGAAAGAGGAAGGAAGATTAGGCAGAAGTTGAACTATGATTTATTTATTCTCAGGGTATGTCAAACAACTATTTGAGAATTATAAAGTTGAGTGACCTTTCAAACTGTGCTGAGTTTAGAGAAGAGAACTAGGCTGTTGTAAATCCACAATGATTATTCTTTGGCGGTGGGTCATCCCAAGACAGAGGCATTGGGTAAGGCAGTCCTCTTTACCTGAGGCAGTTATCACAGGGGATTAATAGCTGAAGGCTAGCAACACTCCCAGGAGATGAAGCAATAATTCCTCCAATACTAAAGAAGGAATTAGATAATAAATCACAGTGTCCCCAGTAAGAGTACACACGAATACCACATTTACCTAAAAGGCCTCTCACACTCTAATTGCAACCCTGATAGTGAGAATATGCAATTGTACAACTTGGAAGCCATATCAAGAGGCCAAAGGAGAGAATGAAGAGGAAGAAGGAAAGCATTCGCCCTAGGGCTCATTCTGTAACATCTAAGTGAGTTCAGCTTGGTCAAAAGAAAAAAAATCAAAATCAACTGACCACGTTTGCTGTTTACCTGGAATATGAGATGAGGGAACCATCCTCAAATACACAGTAAGCCACATCCTTTTAAAAGCTCCATTTCTGAGAGTTGAACTATATCTGTGTCTTTTGTTGTCCTGGTCAAAAGTTTTAAAAGCACTCCAGTGTTGATGGGGGGAAGGGTCTTCGGAGCATTTTTGTATTAATGATTCAGTACATAATATTCTGAAATCTAGTAGACACAGAGGTGAGGAAATGAAGGATCTCAAGAACAATATTAGTATTTTTAATTGACTTAACATAAACCAAACATGATGCGACTGGTAATTTAATCATAGATATTAGAATAATTGGCTATGTCTTTTTTTTCCTTAAATTCTTTTATTGGTACACTTTAGGTATACAATACATTTACATTTATCATTGGGTGTTTGTACCTGTACATAATGTATCTTGATTCTTACTTTCCCCATTACCTGTGCGCCCTTCACCCCCTCCACCCTTCCCTATTTACATAGACATCATTTCCACTTTTTTTCTTTTTTTATAATTTTTCCTTTCCCTTCTTTCCTTTGCCCTTCCCCTCCCTTCACCCTTACTTCTTTGGACCTTTTTTCCTATTTCAAATTATCAATTATTCATTTTAATCACTCTAACCCTTATTTACACTTTCAGTTTCTCACACTAGAGAAACTATTCGGTATTTACATGTGTCCTATTTATTACACTTAAGAGTATGGCCTCGATATGCATCCATTTAGGTATAAATGACTCTAGTTTCTCATTCTTTATGGCTGAGTAGTACTCCACTTTATAGAAAACCCCACATCTTCTTTATCCAGTTTCCAGTTGATGGGCACTTAGGCTGCTTCCAAGCTTTAGCTATTACAAACTGGGCTGCTATGAACATGGGTGCACATGTATCGCTGTGGTATGATTCTTTTAATTCTTTGGGAAAGATATCCAACAGGGGAATAGCTGGGTCAAATGGGACCTCTAGTCCTAGTTGTTTGAGGTATCTCCATACTGATTTCCACAGTGGTTGCACCAGCCTGCACTCCCACCAGCAATGGAGAAGGGTTCCTTTCTCCCCACACCCCTTCGAGCATTTGTTATTCGTCGATTTCTTGATAGCAGCCATTCTTTCTGGGGTGAGGTAGAATCTCAATGTTGTTTTCATCTGCATCTCTTGAATGACCAGTGATGTTGAACATTTTTTCATATATTTATTTGCTGCTTTTACTTCTTTGTCTGAGAAATATCTGTTCATTTCAGAGGCCCATTTTTGAATTGGGTCTTTGAATTTGGGGGTGTCTGATTTTTTTTCATTTCTTTATATATTCTAGATAGTAGTCCTTTGTCTGAGGTACAGCTGCTAAAATTTTTTTCCCAGATTGTAGGTTGATTTTCTTATATCACATATACAAAATGAATTCTACATGGAGTATATAAGTAAATATTAAATTTAAAGTCAATATAAGAAACTTAAGTAATTATCTAATTTACACATACCTTCATGCTCCACACAGTCTTCATATGCCTAGTGATGACAAGAAAGAGTAAAGCCAAATAGCTACATAAATATATTGAAAATAAAAATTATCTGCTAAGCCAAGCAAAAAGTATGAGTGGGACTACCAGTAAACCATACAATTCCCAGTTAAATTTGAATTTTAGATAAACAAAAAATGTATTTTTTGTGTAAGTAGGTTACCAAAATAATAAGCTATATCTATAGCTAAAGAATTATTAATATTTATTACATTTAGCATATTTGATGTGTGTTTAATATTTAGAGTATTGTATTAGTTAAGTCTTACAATCAAAAATGAGTGATTTTTCAAAGAAAAAAGTTGAATAAAAGAATGAAGCTTTTTACAAAACAACTTAAAGGAGGGGAGGTTTACTTGCCTCATAGTTTTGGAGAATTCTGTCCATATTCAGCTGGCTCCAAGGCAGGAACATCATGGCAGATGAGTGTGGCATAGCAAACCTGCTTATTTCATGGTAGCCAGGAAGTAAAGCAGGGGAACAGCACCAGAGAGTAAGAGGTGCAGAATCAGACACAGATCCTAAGTTCACATCTGCAGCACTCGCCAGACACACCAAGAAATGTACTTTACTAATCCCCTGAAAATACACCAAGCCAATCAATCTGACAATCCACCTTCACTGTCACACTCCATCCCGTCAACTTAGCACTGAAACACATCTTCTCAAACCACATTTAATCTCCAAAGAAAGTACACCAAGGAGGTCATAATTCTACCTATTATGATATACACTGCATACAACCAAAGCTGTGGTAATTCTTTTTCCAAAGTCTGAACAGCCCCAGTACTGTTCAAAAGCTGCAATCAAATTCTCTGTTGACACCCAAGACAAACTCCTGGCTGTGAACTTCTTTAAAATTCAAAAGGCAAGTTACATGTTCCCAAGATACAATAGCAAGAAGTATATATTTCCATTCCAAAATGGAAGAATGGGAGGATAAAAAAGAACAGGACCAAAGAAAATAGAAACTCATCAAGGCAAACATTAAGTCTTATATCAGCATTTCTGGCATCTGGTGAGCATGGTGGTAAGACGTAAGCTCCAGGAGCCTTGGTTGTAGCCCACAAGGCCTCTCCCTTGGGTTGTTTTTACTCATGGCTTACAGTTTTCCTAGGCAGACATTCCCTGTTTCTGGCATCTCTGACTTCCTGGGGTCTCCACTGTACCTTTGGCTTCATTCCCACAGCTGCATGTGCTGCATTCTCAGGGACAATTGATTGCCTTCCTTTGAAATCTTGGTAGAACCCACCAAGACCACGCAACACTTCAATTCTGCATGCCTGAACAACCAACATTGAAGAAATGACTCCAAGGTCTGTCGCCAACATAAGCAGAAGCCAGACCCCCTTGGACCACAGCTGCAGCAGCCGCTGAGTGCCTGGATGGCTAAGCATGGTGAAATGAATCCCAGGGAAACAATTCCCTAGGCAGCCCATTTCAGGAAGTTGTACCAGTGACTCTCTTCTCAAATGAAAGGTGGACATGTTTGCACTTTTGAGTATACAATGGATGGGGTCTTACTGATTTCTAAGATGCCCTCAAGGCATCTTTTTGTTCCTGTTCAAAGTATTGGTTTATTTTTAATCACACTAATCTCTTCAGTAACACTCTCTTTCATTTCAAAATTACGTGTGATTCCTTTAGAGCCAAAATTTAATGGAAATTTTTTTTGCTCTGCTTTTTTTCCTCCTAATTTTTGCTATAAGATTTGTTTAAACACAGATTTGGTTCCTACCATAATCTGAACCTTGAGGTGTCTTGAAATTTTCTCCACTAGATCAATTAGTCCAACATCATTGATTGCAGTCTTCAGAAAGTCCCAATCATTAGCAAAATGTAAAGAAAAATTTTACCATAGTGTAATACACATGGCTTCTAGTCCAATTACCAATGAAGCCTTTGTTCCCAACTGAAACCTCCTAATCTTGGGCTTTCCTTTCCACATTTCTATCAACATTCTGTTCTTGGGAGTTCCCATCACTACTGCCCACCAGGCTCTGATTACAGAATTCTAGGTCTTCTCTAACACATAGCTCAAAAACTTTCCAAATTTATCCTTCAAACCAGTTTCCAAGGCTTATAAAATACATAGATAGAGGTAGCTCTACTCTTACAGGCACTCTTCTCTTACATAGAGTTCCAGCAATGACACCATATCTCTTGGACCAATTTTCTCTATTAGTTGGCTATCCTGTTACTGGACAAAATACCTGACACTCATAATTTAAAGTAAGACAGGTTTACTTGGCTCATGGTTTCAGAGGATTTAGTCCATAGCTAGCTGGCTCCAAGGCAACAACATTTTGGCAAAAAGGCATGAAGCTATTCCATTTATGGTGGTCATTAAGCAGAGCAAAGGAACGATACCACAGAGTAAGGAGTGAAGTGAGAGACCAGATTTGGACCCCAAGGTCATGCATCTAGACACAGCCAGAAATGTTCTTTACTAATATCCTGGGCCCTCCCCAAACCAATCAAGTTTACAATCTACCTTAACCATTACACATACTGACAATATTGAATGTGCATTAGACTAAAGAAGATATCTCAATGAATTCTAAAAAGTTCTTATATTAGCCTTTCTAACTGACTACAGTGCAATAAAATAAGAAAAAGACAACCAAATGAAAGTCCTCTTGAACCCCAGAAATTTTTATTTAGCATACAATTAAATACTCTTAAACAAATTTGGTGACAATAAAGACCTGAAAATAGAATAACAGAACACTTAGAAGTGAATAAACTGTGAATGAAAGTCTGTACAAAGCATTTAAGAACACATTTCTATATTTTTGACTATACTAAAGAAAAAGTAAAACAAATTATGGTGCTAAATTTAAAAATCTAGAGAGTAACCACCCCAAATTAAGTACAAGAATACTAATAAACAAATAATTTAACACAAGAAGCAAAATAAATTAAATTAACAGCAGTCTTTCTTGGAGGAGATCCAGAATATTTACATACAAGCTAAAACTTTGGTTTGGAAGAAAAATTAGATAATTCAAATTATAAATATTGGTGAAGCATGTCAAACTAGATGTAGTCAAAAGTATCATCTGAAGATATTAAGAGAGTATACTTTCTAAACTCTAGAAACCTGATATAATTCATCAGCAGTAGTCTCTCAAACTCCCTCTTCTTTCATGTAGGTCCCTTATTGAAATGCAACTGGGAGCATTTAGTTCCCTTCATCCATGCAGGTTTCTCTTTCAAAGATCCAAGATAGCTGGGGAAAGTAGAACAAATCAGGTGCTCTTTGTTCTCTTCCCCGCATCCAGAGGCTGATCCACAATACCGAAAACATCCAGATTTACTAGCAACTATCTCCATGGAATCTTGTCTTTGTCTTACATAGAAATAATCTCCTTTAAAAATTTTCTCCACTTTGCAGTAAACTCACATTGCCCTTTAGCATACTTCCCATGACAGCTAAGTCTGGAACCAATAGCAAGGAACTTAGATGGATAACATATGAGCAAAGGTTATGTTCTCATTTGCATTTTCTTATTTCCACATTGTTTGCCCATGATTAATAATAATAGCTACTTAGAAGTATTCTTTGGTCTAAGCAAGGTGAATATTTTTTGGTAAATGTGGCCTGAAACTAATACATTTGGAAATTGATCAAGGAATTCTGCCAACTTTGTTTATTAACAATGTTAAAATTCTCCTGGAGTCTAGTATCTTTTTAGGCTGAGTATTTTTCAAGGACTTCATTTGGTAGCTTTTTATAACTTACTCCTGATTGTAACTATACATTTAAAAAAAAAATCTCCAAGAAAATAGGGCCAGTATCCCAGAACATCAAGACATCCACTTAATTCTTAGAACATTGTTGTTAGAAGGTATTGCTTCAACTCTCCTCTCCATCATTTTCTTCTTTTTTTATACATGAATACAAATGGTTAATAACACTGTCTATTGCTCCTCCTTGATGTCTGTTGAAGTATCTGTCTGCTGGAGTTTATTTTTACATCATTTATTATAGAGGTATACTCGCTCAGAGTTTAACAATGCTTCACTAGGTGTCAATGCCTTAAGAGGAAATCTAAATTTTGCCTTGTATGCAAATATATTCACCAAGTGTTTATGTGAATATTTATTGCTTATATTTTTAGAATAAGAATATTTAGGAAAAACCATAATACTTAAATTTTAGATATTACTTCCTTCTATATTTAAGAATCTTATACTGAAATCACAGCTTTTCAGTTATGGTTCAAGTTAGAAATCATGAAAAAATACTAATTACAATTGAAACCAAATTTGCAGAGACAAAAGGAACCACAGAATTAATTTCTTTGATATTTAAGGCAAGGAAACTAAGAAACAAAAGATTTGATTCATTTCATAGCTCTAGTTAATAAACAGCTGAGAATCTAGACTCCGGACTCTCCCATGAATTTTTGTCCTTTGTAATTACAAATAGTTTTCGATCCCTGCTTTGTTTTTGCCTTATTCTCACTACATAATGAGATTTTAAAGAAAGAACCAGGTCTCCTGATTTTATTAAATTCAGTATATTGCAATAGCTCAAACACTAATAATTCAATGAATGTCAACTTACTGCATATCTGTGACCATTTAGAGAAAAAAAATGCTTTTTCAGAGGTAGAAAGCAGAGACCAGAGTGGTGGTAACAGGATGGTTCAGAGTTAACTGCAAGGAATTCAACATGAAACAATTTTATAGAAGTAATTCTTGGGTATTAAAGGCAATTACTAAAAAGTAAAGCCCTTCTATAAATCACCAAGCATGGGGACTGAAAAACATAGGGTAACTTCATACATGTCAAAAATGATCTCTACAATGTAAATCCTGATGGACATTAGAGATTTCTTCTTTCAAAATCTTTTTTCTTTGTATCCTAGATAGCCAGTGAAATTAGTTTGCCCCATAAACTCTACCTTTTACCAGCAGATCTTCAATGACTGATCAAAGTATATTTCAATGGCTCCAAGAGTCTATTATCAATGAATGAAACACAGCCAGAAATGGGAGCACAAGCATATAATTGAGATAAATCTTTAAAAATACCTGTCACTGTATAAAGATCTTCCTCTTAGTTGCATCACACTATACAGGCTGGAGATTTTTCAAAACATTTTTCGTCAGTCTGAAAGTTGGGAGTTTGTAGACTCTATCCAACTTGCCTAAAGGAAAATAGTAAGTTATGGCTGTTTAATGGTGGGATATCCCTTTTACAGCATGAAAATTTTAATTACAAACAATGAATTTCTTAATTCTTATTTTCTTTGGATTTTCTCTATTATACAGAAAATATTCCCTGCCAGTTAGAGACCTAGGGTTTCTAATAAGTGAGATTAAGTGACTAAACAGAGTCTTTGGCTGGAAGGAATCCAGTATGGTAGAAGGCTCTTGTTTTTTAATCACACATTCAAGTGCCTGGAGATCTCCGAATGACCTCCTGATAACCCAGGCTTCTAACTAAAATCACTGAGGATTTTACATATCTTTTTAGTGCACCTATCTGAACCCTCTGAATAGTAAGTGCAAATTCTCAATAGACAAAGTGACCAATTAACTTAAGAGCTTTCTGAGGAAATCACATTTGTAGCATCATTACTTGCTTTCAAAAAGAAACAATGACAACGAAGTAACTATAAAACAAATTTCAAAGATTGTAGTTAGGCATACTCAGGAAAAAAACCACAAATATTTAAAATCATCCACACATCAATTGTTTTAAACTAGATCTTAGTTATGCAAAACTAAAATATAAACTTCATATTTAATGGTCAATATGATCCCATTCAAATTTTCTATGGAATCACTGTGATTGAGTTAATAATAAAGGTTTTACTAACTTTGTTCCACCCTTTCTATGAGTTCACAAAAGAAACATTTTGGGCAGGTATAATCTTGAAGCTGTCATCTGAAACAGTTAATCCAATAATATTGTCTTCACCTAATTAGGTTATTTGGAGATTTTAGACAGGGTTCTCCAGAGAGACATAACTAGTAGAATATATAAGGAGATACACAAAGGGTGTTCATTAGGGGAATTATTTCACACGGTAACAGAGAGTGAGAGTCTCACAATCCTCAGTCAGCAAACTGAAGAATGAGGGAAGTAGGGAGCAAGGCTTCCATCAATTCAGAAGGCCTCAGAATCATGGAAGTTGACTGTATAATTCTCAGTCTAGGGTCATTGGTCCTAAAAGCCAAGGGGCTACTGGTGAAAGTCACAATCTAAAGGCCAGAAAACCAGGAATTCTGATGTCCAAGAGCAGCCGACAACAGGCTTCCTGGCCCCAGGACAGGAAAAATAATTTACTCGTTCTCTACCTTTTTGTTCCATCCAGGATCCCTTTCCCAGACTAGGTGGTGTCTGCTCACACTGAAGGTAGATCTTTCCTACTCAATCCACCCACACGCACCAGTCTCTTTCACAGCGGGGGCAGCCCAGTCATGGTATCTGAAAGTAAACTCATCTAGGTTTTTCTTTCAGAAGGGGGGTGGTGGTACCTACCAAAGCATTAAGAATAAATAATGCTTTACCAACTCTCCAATATCCTTTCATCCAGCAAGCTGAGGCTTAGAATCAAGGTGGAATCTCGAATGTGCTAAAATAATTAGAAGTGTGACACTTCCAGCATACACAGATGGACATCCCAAAGTTGACGCAGGTCTTAGGGACAACTTCAATTCTTTTCATTCTCCAGGGACTAATAAAAGTTTCTAACTTCTCATGAATTCAATATCATTCACCAAGAATGTATAGTGTGAAAGAATCAGATTATTAATTAATCAGAACAGCAATTTAAGTTATATTAAGATATGTACTACATTTCTTGTTATATAAGAAATGGAAAGGTTTTAGGTATTTACTGTAAAAATTGGAATAAACATGTATTCTTCCTCTACATCATTCTAGCATACAGGTCCAGAAACAACTACAAGATTATTAGTGATCTCATCAAACTTGATTGCCATTAATATTTTCCATGAGGACCAAATTAAAGAGCAGTTACCATAAATTTTCCTAATTGTGGAATTAATACATACTCATTATAGAAAACCTAAAAAATATTGAGAACATATATAAGAAAACAAACATACTGTCAGTTCCTCCTAAATATTAGAAATCCCCAAATTCAGCAAAAGCTTGCTATTGCAAATATTGTCAACTCACTTTTTTCTAAGCTTTTATATTTCTGATAAAATAAACTCAGGTCCCAGCCATTGTATTTCATCACTTGTGCCATTTTCTGCCTTTTATCTATTTGAGGTTTGTAGGGGACACTGTATTTCCTTCATGGGTTTTTGGATTGCATGTCTCTGTTTTTATCTAACTCATTCAAGGAGATTGACGATGATTACATTGAATGTATATGTGTGAGTATAACTTAATTCACTGTCGATAAAACTGATGCAGTTCTTGGAGCAAAACACTAAGGAACATAGTATCCTTGGTCTAGATTGTTTGATAGACCTCCTCACTCATCTGCTTCTTAAGAATGCTACTATGGGGGGCCGAGGATTTAGCTCAGTGGCACTGTCCCTGCCTTGCAAGTGCAAGGCCCTGAGTTCAATCCCTGGTACCAAAAAAAAAAAAAAAAAAAAGAATGCTACTGTGGGATAAGAGACACAAAGTAACCGATCAGACCCTATCAGCAATCAGGTCCTTCATCTTCTGACAGTTTTGTGCACTACAACTTGAGCTCCCAAGGAAAGTGTCCAGGAGTTTTCATCATTTCAAATTATTTTTATCAGTCCATGTGGGCAGTACACACTGATTGCATTCATCATGGGCAGTGGGTATATGTGCATAACACATGTTAATTTTTTTAGGTCTCCCCACCACTCCATCTGTTGATCCCTATCCCTCTCACAGAAGATCTATCTCTCTGTTTCCTATTATCAATCTCTTATTTTTCTCATTTTCATCTTAGGTAACCTACTACCTAACAGAGGGTTGGCATGTTTTGTGTCTTATTAAATTACTGACCTAGAAGATAACATTCAGCTCATTCGGAGGTACAAATGACTATATGTATCTGCACTGTAACTAAGGAAGCAGAATAGAATGGTATTTGGCATATTGTCTATAACATAAAATGCAAATCTTTCTCCAAAAATACTACTGTAATAGTCTAATGTACTGCATTTAACAACTTGATGATATATCAATATAAGTGGACTGCACTATTTTGATTTAACATAGAATCACTCTTTTTGGACTCTACCTCAATGTCATTAATCAACCCAAAGAAACATTGTTTTAAAAAGTGACATCAGCTCCCCGCCACGAGCAGCCCTGTGAGACAAGCAGTGTGAAGCTCTGCGGCTGTCCCGGGCCCCGCCCACTCCACGGTGAGGTCCGCCTAGCCAAGCCCCCCCCCCGTCCCCCCCGCCGTGCCTCTGGCCTTCTGGCTTTTCTGCTACCTGGTCCCACACTCCAGAGCCACAGGAGATTATAAAGACCCTGGCCCTGAGTGCCACAAGATTGAGTAGAAGTTAATAACAGAAAGAGGGCTTCTCAGGCTCCT